>JAQGBW010002185.1:0-20987 GCA_034698625.1 Julus scanicus
TCGACCTGGGAGCGAACCCAGCATCTTAGGATCGAGAGGCAAGCACGTAACCCACTCGACCATCGGCGTCGGCGTAAGCTCAATGAACCCAAGGTAGAATTTGTCAGCTTATTGGCCGGCCTTGAAATAAAGTTGTCCTTGCCAAAACAGTGAAACGTCTCAAGGTTGATCTGTTTTTCATAAAACTGCATTTTTAGTGGACATTGCACCAGGTTCAGTGAATTCTGTACATATCGTAAGTCTGCCCTCATGCTGTACATTACAAGTATAATAATTACTATGACACTGATTATCCCCATAGAATCTCTCTTCAATGGCTCTTAAAGAAGGTTTAGATTTTTAGCGTGGATTTGTGCCTCTTCAATGTAGAGCAACAGTTTACTTTTGTTTTTCTAACCTTTCTGATTTCGTTTTATATAATATTGTAGTAATTGTATATCATACAATTAATGATCCAACTACCAAATTGGATGCATATAAAATTGAGGGCGCCATATTCAAACTATTTATTTTATGAACGATCCTCATCTACTTATACTAGGTTATGGCTAAATCCGGTTGTATTCATACATAGTAGTTATATGTAAAACAACACCACAGGTGGCTACTTTAAAAAAACAAAAATTATTTACCTTTGATATCCTTAATGGCTCATTTTGGATTCCTCCGTTGGAAAATCATCTATCTCCCTTCTAATCTAATGTTTCCCACCAATAAAGAAGTCTTGCTTAAGTTTATTAAAATAGGCGGGAAATAATAATTTTTAAAAAAAAAATTTGGTCGTGAGCCAGTTTTAATTATTATTTCGTCAGGTTATCGTGTTTGGAATTTCAGAAATTACATTCATTAATCTCAATTAATTAGTCTAATCAAATGACATTTTTGGCGCAGCGTGGCGCTGATTAACATATGGAAGCAATCTGATTGGACCATGAACTCGATGATGATAGTTCATAAAGCAAATTTAAGTTAAGTTTAAGCAAAAATCTTTGACACTTACAACAAGATATGAGACTTCGACTAACCCAGTTTTTAAAATATCATTAAATCTTTAATCGCGATTTAATTTAATGTCTTTTGAAATGATCTCCGTAATACACTGTAAAGCAGAAAATCAAGATCAAATTTCATACTTCTAGGGATTTTGAATATTTAAAAAAAAAATCATGAATTTTAAGAAACACACAAGAGGTGGCACCCCTACAATGAGGATTGAAAAAAATAGTCTGGTTATACTGCACGGCAACCTGTGATGTTATCTGCAACCAGTTATCAGTACTAGATTTTATAAAGTAAGTTGTAATTTTTCTTTAAATAAAAATTAGCCATTGTGAGTCATCATGTTTAACCAACATGGAAAATGAAAGAACAAATGTCGAGAAATAGGAATTTTTCGGGTACATTTCCCTTGTAATATATTCTCGTTTCCGAAGCTTTGGTAGTTTTAACTTTTGGCGTTGTGTATCGTATTACTTCAAGCTCAAACTTTTTACGCAGAAACTGAACATCCTATAGTTGTCTGGGGAAGGTAGTGATAGCTTGGGTTATAGTCAAGATTGGCTTAATTTTAACGTGTCTGTATCTTTTTATACGTCCTTTGCAGGTCCTAAAAACCAAGCCATGATTTAAATTATCCAAAGTTGCCTCATTACATTTATCGTGCATGCAAATCTCAAGTTTTAAATGAAAACTAAGTATATGGTCCCTCACAACGTTTGTGGGCCGGATGATAGGGCCAATCAGGAGTAAACTGAAGAAAAAAAGCGACTTTGCACAAAATCTCACCGAACGTAATCTGTGAAGAGACGTAAACAAAGAACAAAAAAAAGTGTTTTTTGTTGTTGCAAGCATACACCGGTAGACATGTTTTTTTGGGGATATCCCAAAAAAGCATGTATACCGGTGTATGTATGCGACAACAAAAAACTCACGCACATAAAAAGGTCCTTATAGCAATAAATTTCGAAGCCCTTGCACGACGTACACAAAAAGCTGTTCAGAATTCGCCAGAAAACTGCTTAGTTTTTTTAAGTAACATTTTAGCTGCAGTGAGCATGCTCAGTTTAATGGCAAAGTGGTATAATGTGCGTGCAGAAGTCCATGCATGGTGCACGTCCAGACAAATGTTGGTCACAATTTTGCATGCACACCCTTAGCAATTTTTCGAATCATCCATCATATCTTTAAAAAGTTTGTGAATAAAACTCCTCCATTAGAGTTGGGTGGAACCTCGCTTTTTTGATTACCTCATTCTGTATGCACGCGCTGATATTGCAGAGTTGGTTTACGACCATCTTTCTTTGACACTCGTAATGCACGCTGACGCTTACGTTACCTGACAAGTCATTCAAAGCACCATAATTTGCGAATCTTTGTCACGGTAATGAATAGATTTGGATGTTTGTGTTTTGCGTATCCATAGTTGCCGGAATGCTCCAAATGAGTTTGCACTGCCCTCGCTGAAGCCATTATGAGAGTGTAGTACTTCAGCGTTACTCAAATTACCGATTTGTTGCGAGCAACATGCATAATTTAGTGCTCGTGGATGGTTCTGAATGCAATGATTAATTAATTATTGCAGCCTGGGTTTTGAAAAATTAGGTTCATAATAAATTGTGCTCCATATTTCAGAAAACAATTATGTTCTACGAGCTTGTGCTGGCCTATCCTATATTCCTCTGATGACAGTTTCTAATTGACGCTTCTGTTATATGTATGTGTTTTAATGATTTCGTTACAGTTTGTTTAAATAAGTTGGCTTTAGAATTTCATTAATTATCCCACTGTAAGGAATCCGTGTTTGTGTGCCGACGCCTTGTTTACAGCAACAATTAAAAATTTATAATATTTGATTAAAATTGCTATACTTGAAGTTGTGTGATATATTACCCTTAGAAGTAAACTTAGTTTTGGAGGATGTTTTATGTATACTATATACATGCAGTGGTAATTAATAATTATCAGTGAGTGCTTTTACATCAAAATACGTCAAATTATGCTTTTTAATTTATGCGAGATAATTGTGTAAAAAAAAACGTATGATTTTAAGATATTTATATAACATTCATAAATCTTTGACCAAAGAATAAACTATAATCAATAGTAAAAGCATTGTTGAAGTTGTATTTATATGCATACTAGGCTAATGCGTTAGTTAAGACAGTGGAAAGCTTGTATTTTTGAGTTGGTGTATTTCATACATGCATATTTATTCTGGGAAATTATGTCAAGAATAAACTCAAATCTCTTTAAATAATTTATAAAGTGATTATATAGTTGATTATTTAAATGTGAGCGTTTTCAGAAACTAAAACACCTCAACTTGGCTTTTACTACGAATATTTACAGTAGAACTTGCCTAAAAGCATGTTTAGGTTATTCATTTACACCGGATTCATTTAGACAGGTTCTACTGTAGAAGCTTAAAATGGATCCATACATTATTGCACACATTAAAAATTATAATGACTATACAGTATAATACAAGTAATGGCCATTCTTACAATTAACTCTGAATTTAATCCAGTTGCCTTGTAAAATGCTTAATGATATTGTCTAAAAATTGAGATGGCGTTTGGTGAATGTTTTTCAGTTTTGGCATCTGAGCTTTTAGCTAACTGATATTTTTCTAAATCAGATTTTGTTATCTTGTACCATAACTCACATTTTATCCTTCCGTTTTCCCCCTTTCCGCTTAATCTATTTTATAATAATGCACTTTTCATTTGCAATACTCCCATTTTTATTAGGATCCTACAATGATCCTCAATTGGAGGGAAAATAAATCCTCTTGTTGCTGCACAACCGAATACTGTATATAATGTACGGATACGTATTCACCATATGCACTCCCATTAATTTCTTCCTCGTTTCCCTGAAAAGGAAAATTTGATTCCATTAAGCCATTTGTCCAGGCCATTAATACACTTTCAGTTTGTGTTATCTAATATATGCAGCACAGATGCACTCGGAGACTCGGCTAGTAAACATAGCAGAGAACTTTCAACAGTAGTACAAATATTATTCTCGAAAAACCTGTTTGAATTGAAATTCTAAAGTTGACTTTTGCATAACAAGTGTATATATATATATATGTGCGCAGTCTATCTAAAAAATTACTCTGACTTCGATTTTGGTCTGGTTTTCTATTGAACATAATAGTATTGCGAATATACTCCAGTAGTTCTTAGAAATTCTCGATGATGCGTTTTGTGTACAAATGTAAGGATTCATCAGCATATGGAAATGAGCTTTTTATCTGTTGAAAATTCTCTGTACGGCTTACTTCAAATAGTTTATATTTAATGAGCAGTTGCACAGAATTGTATGTTTGTTGGTTTCAATCCCAAATGAAAATCAGTTTCTACATGTTCTATGTAGTTGCAATTTTTCTTTTGTTGAAAGCCCTCAATTGTTATTCAATACTGAACTTCAATCTTCCTGAGATAAAGAATGAAATGATTGAAAAAATATGCTCACTTTGGGTTGCATGTATTTGCACAATTTTCTTTCAAGATTCAGTCTGCTCCTGTTTACTTACAAAGAACACACTTCAGTAAAACCTGTCTAAATGCATCATGTGTAAATGGATAACCTCTCTAAAAGCATAAAATGTTCCGGTCTCATATTGTGACTTGTGCATATAAATGAGCACGTCTAAAAGCATATTTTTCAGCGATTCCAAACTTATGCATTTAGACAGGTTGTACTGTACTTGAATTAGAAGTGTCAAACTACAATCATTCTTTAGCCATAGGCCCAAGTCATCAAAAATTGTGCAAAAAGCCCACAATTTCCCAACATCAAGAAATCATTCATCAAAAATCTGAACTTTGTTTCGTAAATTTAAACTTTATCCTGGCCTATGTGAATTGTCCCTTGCAAGGGACATTAAAATTTAATTTTTTTGTAAAAATTTGGGAGGGGCATGTGCTGGCAAACCTAAGGCCCCACGCTCAAACTAGTCCATGTCCCTCCCCTTTCACACAAACTAACAACGGAGCACAGAGATCCCCAGTAATGGCTAACTTAAGGTCTCCCTACCTAACCAGGGAGTGGGATTCTGTCTACTAATACTTTACTTACACTCCACTAGCACCTATGCAGAATTTCCTACATTTGTGCAGTTATCTATTTTGTTTTCATCTGGGTGTTTTTTAAATGTTGGTAACCGAATGAAGATTTAACTGTTTTGAACAAGTTTGTATTACCAGCTGTATTTGTCTTTCTAAACTTCATTGGACTTGATGAAAATATAAATTGTGAAATGGAGCTTTTACTCGTCTAAGTTTTCATTAATATGCGAAACCTAAAATGTTTAATATTATTATCAAACAGGTAGTCAAACAAACATCCGATTATTACAGATATGCAATTTCACGTTAGCAAACCTTCCAACTGCATGCAATGACTAAAGGATTTCTTTCAGTTTTAAAAGTGTAAATGAATCTGAATTTGTGCCTATTACAAATAAATGCATACCCTAATCTGAATTGCGCTCATTGTATGCCATTATGAAGAGTTTTCATTTTCAAAAGCTGCTCTGAGTCTTATGCCATTTATTTCCACGCAGCACAATCTGCTTAAAATTCCTACGTTATAAGCAGCAAATTGAAGATTTAATGAGCCGACATTTATTTGCTTAATTCCTCGGGCGTTTTGTGACAACTTTTATTGTCCTCAATCATCATATTAGTGGTGTAATTTGCATTGTTGCCATGTGCATATTAAGTACCTCCTCGACGTGACGCTTCTGAACGCTTGTTGCTTTTGGTGACAACGTGCACGTGGGATTTAAAAATGTGTTAAAAAAATTAATTCATTGATCTGGTGATGTTTCCATTGTTGAAGTATGCAGAATCTGTGCATGATAAAAGAATGCAGCTACCCGAAAATTAAGTTTTCAATTGTCGATTGCTATGATAGCACCTTATTTTTTATTGCTTTTTTAGACCTTTTATTGACATTACAAGACGCCCGCTGAACATCAGGGTAGTGAATGCTGCTCTTTGTCTAATCTTAAATTGGTTAAGATCTAAATGGACACTTTCCATCGATGAAAATGAATTATTTAGATTTCACACCCATTTTTCGAAATGTTTAAATTTAATTACACAATGTTCTGTTTTGCACCTAAGCTGGTTTAATTGAGTCTTTAATTATTTCAATTAAAGTTGGACAAATCCATGGATTCAGGCTTTTAATGCTTGCAAACTTTTGAAAGGAAACGGTCCTTTACTTGAACACTAATGTTTTTCCTACCTTCAACATGTGTTAAAATTGCTATTTTGCATGACTAATCCGCCGTTCTCATCGTGGCTTGTGTGCAATTACCATAAATGGGCTAAGGAAATCTTGTTAAAAATTTAAATAGAGTTGCAGTTAGGGAAACGACATTACTTTGTTGGATTTGCGAGACAAAAACGAACATTCATTCACGAATAAAATTGAGCGAGATAAGGGCTAATTTCAAAACATGTGCTTTTTTGCATCGAAAAGCTATCTGGCCAGATAGCTTTTCGATGCAAAAAAGCATCGGGTTTGATCATTTTAAAACAGTGCTGTTTGCCAAGCATTCCTCCATCTCTATAGTGCACATAAGATAATGTATCTATACAGTGTTGGACAAATCATATGCAACTGGTTGATAAATGTTTTCAAGTTGCAAAAAAATATATATTTGTGACTTAAACCCAAGAAAAATCCACATGGATTGCTGCATGTACATTCCATATAATTAATAATCAAGAGAAATGTACAGAATTCATTTGAATTTCTGAGAAAAAAATAAAAATAAACAAAAGAATACATTTTTTTTCCTGGACAAAAGAAATGCAAGTGGAATTAATTGTGAAGATATAGTTTTTATTAATATTTGGTGGCTAAATCATTGTTTGTAATCACTGCCTTGCACCGGGAGAGCATTGATTCAATTAACTTCATCCGTGTCCTGGGGGATCTCTTTCCAGGCTTTTATGGTTGCTTGAAAAAGTTGGTCCTGGCTGCACCCGTTCGTACGGTCAATTTTTCTATCCACACTCCCCCACAAGTTCTCAATTGGTTTAAGGTCAGGGGATTGAGGTTACCACTCTAAAGCCGGGTCTCCACCAAGACTTACATTGTACGTATTCACAAGTCTTTACAAACGTATGCAAAAAAGTTTGCCCTCCAGGATTGTTTCAGCCGCCATTATGTAAACGTATGTAGATGTCAAAAATATACAGCTATCAAAAACATTAAATAGGTGTGCAATTTCGATATTTACAGCTGTTTAAAATGGGCTTTTATTTAAATGACGGTCTTGTTCCAGTAAAAAGATCAATTTTGTTTCTCTTCAACAAACGTTTGTTTCCTTTTCCTCAGTCAAACTTAGGCAGGTTGCTTCATATTCTTCATATTCTGATTTATCAGAATCTCTTACGCACTTTACTAGTATATATGCTTGTTATTTTTTACAACTGGTGAAAATGGGTACTTTTTCCAGTAAAAAGATCACTTTTCTTTCACTTCAACAAACTTTTTTTACTTTCCTCAGTCAACTTAAGAACGTTGGCTCGTATTCTTCATATTCTGCTTTTCTTGCTTTCCTCGTTCAAACTTAGGAAGGTTGCTTCATATTCTACATAATCTCTTACGCTTTACTAGTATATGCTTGTTTTCACAAGGGTTTAAACAGGCTTTCATCAAGTTAATTCTTTTTCCAGTAAATAGATCAATTTTGTTTCTCTTCAACAAACTTTTTCTTCATTTTCCTTAGTCAAATTTAGGCAGGTTGCTTCATTTTCTTCAAATTCTGAATTATCAGAATCTCTTATGCACTTTACTAGTATACATGCTTGTGGTTTCTTACAACTGGTTAAAATAGGCTTTTTTTTTAGCGAATTACTTTTTCTAGAAAAAAGATCACTATGTTTATCTTCAACAAACATTTTACCTTCCTCGGTCAACTTAGGAACGTTGTCTCATATTCTTCTTATTCTGCTTTTTCTTGCTTTCCTCGTTCAAACTTGGGAAGGTTGCTTCATATTCTACATAATCATAATCTCTTACACACTTCACTAGTATATGCCTGTTTTCACAAGGGTTTTTAAACAGGCTTTCATTAAGTGAATTCTTTTATCAATAAATAGATCAATCTTGTTTCTCTTCAACGAACTTTTTCTTTATTTTCCTCAGTCAAACTTAGGCAGCTTCATTCTTCATATTCTGCATTATCAGAATCTCTTACAGTCTTTAATAGTATATGCTTGTGTTGATTTATACAGCTGGTTAAAATTAGTTTTCATTTAATCTTTTTTCAGTAAAAAATCAATTTTGTTTCCCTTAGAATAAACTTTTTCTTCACTTTCTTTGGTCAAACCTAAAAAAGGATGCTTCATATTCTGTATGATCAGAATCTCTTACACTTTCCTTGTATATGCTTGGTTTTTTACTAGTTAAAACAGGCTTTTACTTAAGTTCATTCTAGAGTAAGAACTAAAAACTGGTTAAGGAGTCACCTGCACTTGCATGAAGGCATGAAATACAGCTCACGTTGCTTAACTTTTCGATAGCTTATGTGAAATTTAAGCTTAGTGTAAATTTTGTAACAGGAATAATAAATTTATTGTTGCTGCCACATATTACGTTGTTATGACTTAACACAACTAAAACTTACCCCTATACCTCCCTACAGTTACTCAAGTTGCACGATCTTCAGACCGAGCTGCGTCTCAAGTCCTAGATGCGTACCACAGCTGCACAGAAAAGTGTTAAGACGAGCTCTAAACTGTGACAAGACAGCCTTGAGATGCTGCTTAGAGGAGGTAATGCTTGAGCTGCAGTTTGTTGAGCAGCTGTGGTACGGAAAATGCATCATTGTTAAAATTCAATCTAACAATGATTACGTAAATTGCTACTGAAGTAGGAGCGTTCTTCTGAAACTCTTCAGAAAACTCTGGACAAACTTTCCTTCAACAGTACTTACGGTGTGAGAAAATGGGTCTTTCCTTAAAAACATATGTTAGTTATATTGTAATTAATTTAGGATAAAATCTTCAGTGAAACTAACTGATTTCAGATGATGCTAATGAATTTAACATTTGTGTGTGCCAACAATGATATTGCAAATTATGTATATATTTAGTTTAATGGTTGAATAAATTGTTTGTTCTGTAAATAATAAACTGACTAGCAATTCACAGGTCTTAACTGACCTTAGACAGAGAATCTGAGTAGGGTAACGTTCTTTAAGGGAACAACTTAATAAGTATCCCTGAAAATAACATTTTTGAGTTAACTTAACATAGGAGTCTAATATTCTAAGCTAAGCTTAGCTTAACCTAACATTAAGCCTAATTGCTTTGCAGAAACCTTGCAAATGTTCACAAAATGGATGTTTAAAGAGTTACAAGAATTTGGCAGGGTTGAAATGATATGACTACAACACTTGTAACATTTTGATGTTAGTGTCATCCTAAACATTTAATTCTTTCTTACTGCATGCAATTTTGTCTTCTTGCCACAAGTTCAATCATAAATCTGATTAAATGCCTCTGCTTTTTTGTTTATGATGTTCTGGAAATGGATGTGCTAAAGTTTATAAATGTGAGGGAGCCCTCCCAGGATGGTTCATATTCAGGATATAGAGATGGTCCAGTGTAGAGCTGCAAGATTTGTTATAAGCCTTTATCAGCATTCTGTGTTGACAGAAATGCTCCACTTCCTAAATTAGGACATGTTGAAGTCCAGACAGCATTTATTTTCTGACTGTAGGGTACACAATTAAGTTGAATTGATTTAAATTAATACAAATAAACAATTACATACTGAACATGAACTTTTCATTTTTATAATCAGTAACATTAAAAAAATAGTTTTTAACTGAGTAGTATTGTAGAAGTCTCGCAGTTAAATAGGTATATAATGTAATATTAAAGATTAAAAGCACCTAAAAAAGAACTCATTGTTGAAGTTCTTACATGTTCATCATGCATAAAGGATACAGTGCAATAACTAAAAATTAATAATTACCCCTATGAGCTGATGTAGGCATTGCAGGTATATCTTTATTAAGAGTTGGAATCAAAAACATGGTGATGGCAGACATTACCACCTAACACCCACTTATAACGAAATTGAAAACCATTTCCTAAATAAGCAAACGATGTAAATCATTAAGAAAGAGTGATACCACTTCTGACGGCTCCAAAATTCGAATGATGGTGCTGAAAATCGGTGCTATTTTTCGTTTGAAAGTCCCTATATATGCTGCTGCATATGCGTACCCGAAAATCACCATGGGTAGTTTCAATAAAAATGCTTTTTTGAGTTTTTGTACTACTCGTGGTTTTTAAATAATAAACGTGTTTGCAATGGGTTTGCAACTCATTTTGACCGCTTCCCACATACATTGCTTTGCTCTAAACTAATGGATGTTTTCATCAGATTTTTCTAAACTGTTTTAAGTTGGTGGTGGAAAATTAAACAGCAAACAGCTTTTGCCAGGAGTGATTTTCTAGTTCTTCAACCCTGTCTTGAACCTTCCTGAAATAATGGTCCAGATTTACTTATGCTAAAAAGAGCTAGCAACCCGGTACTGGTGCGCTTCGCACACCTGGCGTGTTATCCATCACTGAAAGGGTTTAATAATTTTGTTGCGTGAGCATGATATCAGCTGATTGACCTGAGTCTATAGACACCCCACTTGACGGGGTCCAGTATGGTCGGTAGAATCTTGCAACATTACTCCAGGGGGCATGGCCTATCATCCAAGTCAGCTGGTTTCTTTGGATCAGCTGATCGATGTCGCCCTTAATATATAGAAAAGTTTTGCCCCCTCTCACCTGCCTGCTTTCCAGGCAGTATTCCCCCATCTCCCGGGGTCCTACACTTGCGTTGTAGGTGCGGGTTTTGTTGAAGAGAATGCTAAACTCTTTTGCATTGGAACGCGGTGCTGCGGGTTTATGCGAGTTGTCTCTCGGGTTTCGCTAGGAAGAGGAAAGCTAAACGCTTTTTGGGGGTGGAAGATGGGAAAATACCTTGTACTTACAAACGAATGAAAATTGGGCGCCACACTCGCCATGATTCGAACCCGGGCCTCTAGGTCCTAAGACCTAACACACTGCCGCTGTGCTATGGGCGCAATTGATAGTGTATAGTAGCTGGCTCATCTTTAAAAGATGAACTCAATTTATACTGATGAAAACAAGTCATTCAAACTGATATGGGCTTACCTTATTACTTTTATTTTAGATGTTTAACATGTACAGATATGTACCATCTTCGACCACACTGTGTAGCAAGATTGAACAATACTGGGCAAATACAATGTCAATGCAACGATAATGTTAATAGTGATGTTACATGTGTTAGTAAATAGATGGCGTTACTTTGGAGGGGAATATTCCAAAGGTTACATGTTAACTGTTAAAGGTTACCAGAAGAGCAAATCTAATTAATTGATAAATACCTTCACGTATATTTAGAATACTGATTTATGCATAAGGGAATCTGTGCATGGGCGAGCAACTTTATTTACCCCATTTATTAAATACCCAAATACGTGAAATGTATACAGTGCATGCTAATGCAGGTGAACAAATGTACAGTGATGTGTGGGTCCAATGTGGAATTCTGTTATACAGTCGTTAGGCATAATTTGCAAGAATACAAGGGTAACCTTTCATTGCCAAATTATAACTAGTTCTCAGAAATTGGCAGAATATTTTTGCAATTCATCATATGAACAAGTTTAGGAAAATTGACTTCTGCTACTGGTTTATACTGGCTATGCTAGTGTTGGCAAATCAGAGCATTTGCTCAGAATCTAGTATCTGATTTGAAGAAAGTTTAATTAAATTAAAACTAGTCTAGAATTTTGTCGCGTGAGCATGATAGGGCTCAAAAGAAACTCAGCTGTGAATGTCGACGTTATTGAATCTTGCAACATTACTTCAGGGGGCGTGGCCTATCGTCCAAGTCATCTGGTTTCCTTGGATCAGCTGATCGACCTGAGTCTATCGACGCACCACTTGACGGGGTCTGGCGTAGTCGGTGTAATCTTGCAACATTACTCATAGGGGCGTGGCCTAATTCTTGTAGCAGATGGCTACCTTGGATCAGCTGACCGACTTGAGTCCATAGACACCCCACTTGACGGGGTCGGGTGTGGTCGGTAGAATCTTGCAACATTACTCCAGGGGGCATGGCCTATCATCCAAGTCAGCTGGTTTCCTTTGATCAGCTGATCGATGTCGCCCTTAATATATATAAAAGTTTTGCCCCCTCTTACCTGCCTGCTTTCCAGGCAGAATTCCCCCATCTCCCGGGGTCCTACACTTGCGCTGTAGGTGCGGGTTTTGTTGAAGAGAATGCTAAACTATTTTGCACTGAAACGTGGTGCTGCGGGTTTATGCGAGTTGTCTCTCGAATTTCGTTAGGAAGAGGAAACGCTAAACGCTTTTTGGGGGTGGAAGATGGGAAAATACCTTGTACTTACAAACGAATGAAAATTAGGCGCCACGCTCACCAGGATTCAAACCCGGGCCTTTTGGTCCTAAGACCTAACGCACTGCCGCTGTGCTATGGGCGCAATTGATAGTGTATAGTAGCTGGCTCATCTTTAAAAAACTGTTGCAAATTTTTCCTATGCAATTTCTATTGGATGTTTTTCAACTTTAAGGACCCATAACTATGGTACGAATGAATATTTTTTAATAAAAATTTAATATACACTACTTCAGACCACCCCCTCTCGAATGAGACATATCTTGAAGAAATCAGCCAAGAATCTTCGGAGGAGATACCTGGACGTATTTCTCCTGATTAAATCCTTATCGTATTAAACATATAGATTGTCTAATTGCTGTTGACTATAATATTCTTTAATAACACATGAGTGCCTAAGGTGGCTGTGAAAACACTCCACTTTAAGGTTAGTTTATGGTTTGTATATCATTGTACAGAATTGCTGGTATTCAGTGTGTCACTTGTGGCAATCAAACAAATCAGTCAATTTTCCTGCCGTAATGTGTGATTGTTTTGATAAACAACCTTAAATTGCATGTCACCATGTATACATTACTGCTGCTTGGCAGCTGGTATCACGTTGTCCTCGGGTACATGTTTGAAACATGCGTTTACTAGTACTTCATCAGATAGTATGATATGGTTGAAAGATTTCACGTTTATGTTCTTGTTGTTGGTTGGTGTTTAAGGGCCCAAAGGCGACGAAGGCTAAAAAGGGCCCAACAATTGGTGGGTTAATCCTGAAGGGAGTCAACAGAGATAAACTACATTCATATATGCGTGTATCGCACAAACGCACATGACAGAGAACCATGGACAGGCTGGACAGTTCCAAGGAACACCTTAAGTTAGCCATTTTAGGAGCCCAGCTAAATTATCACTGGACTATCAGAACAGGACAAATGATTAGGTAAGGGGTGAACAGGAACCAGCAAGAGAATGCTGACAAAAGTTAGTTGTTGTTGGTGAGAAGGTACAGGCTTAAGATCCGGCTGGCATGATGATGGTGACAGATGTTAAGAGTGCAGACAAAAGGCGACAAAGGGAGAGGTAGTGAAGAGTGCAAGAGAAGGGGACAGATCGGTGCTCTCCCAATAAGTGAGAGCTGCAACTGCCCAGAACTGGCAGTGCGGCGAAGGGCTGTACGCCGCAGATCAGAGTAGCGCCTGCAGTCTACCTGAAGATGTGCAATTGTGAGGGGTACAGTGCATGTAGCACATGCCGGTTAAGGCGTACCCATTAGAACGCGGCTGTGAGTGAAACGGGTGTGCCCTACACACATGCAGGTATAGAGCACATCCTCCCTTTGAGGAAGGGAACAAGGATTGTGGGAGCGACCGATGGCAGGGTTAAGATGGTGCAGTTTGTTGGAGGTTTGTGCATCGCACTGCCGTTGCTGAATGGCGCGGACAGCGGCAAAGATGGGAGCACAGATCACCTGCAGAGGTAGGGATCGCAAGTTTGGGAAGAGCGTGGGCAGCATTAGCTGCAGAATCAGCAGCTTCATTGCCAAGTATGCCGCAATGGCTAGGAACCCAACAGAAGTTGACTGTTAGTCTAATCTCGACAATGGTGGAGAGGAGTTCTAACGCCATTGCAAGAAAAGGTCGGCGAGAGACAGCAGCAGAAGCCAAGCCGTCTAACGAGCCCCAAGAATCTCTGTAGATGATTGCGGCTGGGATTCTTCAGACCTTGATCAGTGTAAGTGCCTGGACAAGGGCATACAACTCAGCGGAGAATATGGCGAGGGATGGCAGCAAGCGATACAAGACGGTGGTCCTAGGAGCAAAAAGACCATCACCAACTGAGTCACTGTGGTTTCAACCATCAGTGAAAAAACAAACTGAGGAAGCATACTCCTGCTGGTGTCAGTGGTACAGCTGTACCCATTGCAAGGGAGGGATGGTGTATTATGGTATATATGTGGTCTTGAGGTGCCGGATATGAGTCGAAAAAACCGTTTATCATTGAGATAGACACCTAAAAATTTAATCAATGGCTGGAGAGGAATAACAGTACCATTCAATGTAATCTCAGGAGGAGGAAAAAGGCAATGCAATCTGCAGAAGTGCACTCATACGGACTAAAAGCCAGAAAACCGTAACCCGTTAGTCTGCTCCTGAGCCGACCCTCTCCACTGCTAAGCGAAGCTGCCGCTACAGATGTGCCAGACGGCTGGATCGACTCACGATGAGCAGGTCATCCATGTACAGCCCACCCACCACAGAGCAGAGAGGCACGCTTAAGATGTCATTTATTATGATGAGAAACAGAGTGCATTTCAGTACAGAACCCTAGGGCACTCCGTTTTCTTGTATGAAGGTGTCAGAGAGAACCGAGCCTAGGCGAACTTAAAAAGTGCGCTTTGCAAGGAAGCTGCGAATGAAGCAGGAAAGGCATCGGCGGAATCCCAAGTGGTGCAAGCCACGTAGGATTCCGTAGTGCCATTTGGTGTCGTAGGCCTTTTCCAGGTCAAAGAACACGCAGATAGCATGCTGCCGTAAAACGAAGGCATCCCGTACATAGGCCTCCAAACGGAGAAGATGATCGACAGAGGACCTGGCCCTCCGAAAGCCAAATCGAAAGGAGGAGAGAAGGGATTGTGACTTGAGGAGAGACATGAGGCGGTCATTGGCCATTCTCTCCATGACCTTACACAGGAAACTGGTTAGGGTGATCAGCCTATAATTTAGAGGATCTGAAGGGACTTTGCCTGGCTTTGGAATGAGCACCACATGGGCATGCTGCCAGGCTGCAGGGAAGACACTCTCCACCCAGATATGATTGTATATGGTGAGGAGAATGCCAAGCGGGCCTGGAGGTAGGTGATAAGGCATGGTATTATGGATGTTGTCGGGACCGGCAGATGTGGCCGAGCCATGGGAGAGTGCAAAAAGGAGCTAAATTTTGGTGAAGTGCTGGTTGTAGGAAGAGGAATGATGCTCAGAGGAAGTGGCTTCTTTTCCTCTTGAGCATTGATACGGAGGAAAGAGGGGGTGTTGTGCATGCAGCTAGAGCAGAATGAGAAGGATTCCACAAGAGTATGGCAAATGTCTGCAACTTGGAAAACCTCTAGCATCCTTTTTTAAAAACTGGAGAGTGGGGGGCGATGGGATCCCCGCACCTTGTGCATTCTTTCCAACAGGACTTTGGTCGGAGTGCGGGAGGAGAGAGTGGAGAGAAAAGTTCACTAAAACTCAAGTTGACTGCCACCGGATACGGCAGGCAAGCAGCTGCACACGCTTAAAGGCTGTTAGGTTGGTAGCTGTTGGATATTTAAATAGGATGGCTTAAGCACGATGCTGAGCAGCTCGGCGATTCAGACATTCCTGATTCCAACAAGGTTTAGAGTATTGAGGTGGCTTAGAAGAAGCACGGGAAATGGATAAGGAGGCAGCTCCAACGACCCCAGCAGTGAATTATGTGACAGCTCCATCAATGTCCAGGTGGTAGAGGCACTGGATGGAGGCTAAGCAAAGGCTTGCAAATGCAGGCCAGTCAGCTCTGAAAATTATCCATGGCTGGGGACAGAGAAAAGATGGGCAAGGGGTTGTACAAGTGATATGGATGGAAAAGTGGTCACTGCCATAGAGGTTATGGTCAGGTGACCACAACAGCATAGGAAAGAGAGGCAGAGCAGAAGGACAGGTCAATATGGGAAAAGGACTGTGATGCAGAGTAGAAATATGTAGGAAGGCTAGTGTTCAAGAGGGTGAGGTCCAAAGAAGCAAGGACAGCTTCCAAAGCTGCAACTTTGGTGTCCCAGTGGAAACTACCTTACAGTAGGTTATCGGTGTTAAAATCTCTCAGTAAGAGGTAGTTTGGGGAGCTGGGCGACAAGTCATAAAAAGTAGTTAATTGTATAGAAAAGAAATCGGGAACATAGATAAAGCACACTGTAACTGCTTGAGGAAGGGCAATCCGAATAGCCACAACCTCCTGCAGGGTGGAGAGCACTAGATGAGATGACGGGAGGGTGCTGCGCACAAGGAGCACAACCCCACCGTGGACATTAGCACCGGTTTTGTCTTTAAGATGGATGGTTTAGCCTTGCAATGAGTAGGGAATGTTCTCTGGGAGAAATGTTTCCTGGAGAGCCACACATGTAGGCTGATGCTTAGTGATAAGTTCACGTAATTCAGTGGGAATTCCCACGCACACCCAGACAGTTCCACTGAAGAATAGCCATTAGGAGTGCAAAAGCTAAGACTGGCTACCTAGCCAAGCACCTATTAGAACCAAGCTTGTCCCTATCTCGATGCTTTACTGTTGGCATAGGACATCTTTGCGAATGCGAGTGTGAGTCAAGAGCAATAGCTTAAAGGTCAAGCGCTTCGGCGTCCATCATCTTCTCACAAGGTGTGGATCCCAAGGTGCCTCGGGCAACACTGCGGCTGCCTTTAGGGTGATTTGTTGGCTGCACAAGAAACAGGCCTTTGCTTCCAGCCCAGGGCTACCTGCCAACCACCGGTGGCAGGAGGGCTATGGGCTAGAGGGGTTAGTAACGGTGGTGGACCCCACTGTGAGGATGGAGGGAAGGCTGATGCCCAGGGTGCTGGAGATGCTATGGCCTGGGTACGAGAGGAGGGTGATGCATAGGGGATTGAAGGTGGCCCAGGCTGTTGTGCAAAGGGGCAAATTTTGGAGGTGAGCGAGACAAGGGGGTGGGGATCGGATGGTGTTATCGCCAGAGAAGAGTCCATCTCCCAACTGTCTGGAGCACAGCGCACACACACACTGAGTAGCACAAGTACCAGAAGGAAGCTGGGGATCAGCTTGTACAGCAATAGACTGCTGCGGAAAATGCTGGATGGGAACTGGGGCACTGTAGGCCACCTGAGCAATAGATTTTAAAAACTAACTGGCTTAAAAGCCCTATACCGCATATGAGCCTCAGGGAGGGAGATGTTCTTCTTTACCTTGAGCGCAATGATGCTTCTCCTCAAGGTATCTGGGGCAGTCACATGACCACACAGCATGTGCCCCTTTGCAATTGACACAGGCCGGGGTATTCAGACAATGCAGCCTCGTGGGCAGGTGTGCCGCACTGGCCACGAAGGGCTGGCCATTTACACACCAGTTTGGTATGGCCGTACCGCTAACAACCAAAACACCTAGTAGGGTTTGGTATAAACGGCTGGACCGCAAGATTAAGAAAGCCAACTTTAACGCTTGTGTGTAGCTTGCGGGTCGAAAAGGTGAGTACCAGGGGACGGTAGGCTCAACTAAGCCATTACGCCGTCTGGTGATTCGCTTGACGTTCGTCACCAGCTGAGTCGACAAGAAGTCGGCAAGCTCCTTCAAGGTGGAATGGAGCAGGTCGGGCAAGCTGACAACCCCTCTGGCACTGTTGAGGGACTTGTGAGCCTCAGAGGCTCAGCTGTGACAGGAAATAAAAGCTACAAAGAATGTCTAGGAGCTATTTGGCCTGTGATGGGGTGTGCATCTCTATAAGGATAGCCATCCCGTAGCTTACTGACACCAAGGTCTGCAGTGCCCAAGAAGCTTAATACATCCTTATAAATGGCAGTGGGCAACACTTTTCCAAATTACTCGCCATCATTGCGCTTTACCACAAAAAACTAGGGTGAAGGGGACCCCGGACAGGGAGAAGCAGGAGCAGCTCTAGGGATGGAGCCGGTTGATTCAATCTGACTCGGGCGGGGTCGCTTTCCGAGGACCCCAGTCGGTTTTGGTTTGTTTAATTGTGCGAGCTACAGTCTTACACCCCGCTTTCAGACATGTCTCCCCGTCCTATCCAAGCCAGCTCCAGCCGGAAACTGGGTGGGGACCGGTCAGTAGCCTACTGAGGCAGGAATGCTGCCCTCGGGGCAGGCACACACTGACCAATAGGGGTAAAAACCTCTCCCACCAACAGCTGTGATCCCTGGCTCCCTTGATAATCATAACCTGATAGAATCGGGACTTATAACCAGTATCTATCACAACCAAGTTTTTCGCTACCTGGGGTAACCTTCCCCAGGGAGCCAAAAAAGGGAAGGAATTGCCCAGATCTCCACCCGAAGCAAATAGTTAAGGGCAGGGCACAGTGCTACAGGCAGACCTGCAGGAACACTTGCGTTAGACCACACAGGTGATGCGCTAATCTGGGTTTTGGTGGGCCACCGTTAGTCTAACCTCTTGCCTGAGGCCTGGCTGCCAAAGTACCGGCAAAATGCCCTTAGGGTCATCGAGGTGTACAAGCCCCCCACCACAGCAAGGTGGTGGCCCTTCGGGAAAGGGGAAGTCACGTTTATGTGCCAGCAAATTAATTTAGCTGAAGCATGGCAACTAAAGGTGTATTTCCATGTTAGAGAAACTCGAGATGTTTTCTATGGCAATTCTAAATGAAGCATAAAATACTTTAAGGAAAAATGGATGGGCTATCCACAGTCAGAGCTTGTCTGTTAAGAAGTTACATATCAGGGTATGGGGTCAGATTGTATTTGAAGGCAGGAATAAGCTACAGCAGTGGTCAGGGAACTTTTTTAACCATTACCCCAAAATATTTTTGCTTAAGTCGATATTACCCTCCCCCCACCATTCTGAAAAGAAAACAATCAATGTAAATTTTAAATAAGCACTATTAATTGAATTAGCGGCCTGGCCCGTATATCGCGCTGAATTGTTTAAGTTTGTAAACATACTAACTTGTTTATGAAATAGCAATTTAAATATTAGAAAAATTTCCCTATTACCCCTAAAATTTCATTTTTACCCCATTTGGGGTAATTTACCCCGGTTCCCCGACTGCTGAGCTACAGTGAGATAAGTCTGGATGTCGACATACATGGACTGGACAGCCATGATGGCATGATTGTCCATGGGAAATGATGCAATAGTAGCTTCAACATGTGAGAGGATGCAAGCTATAGTGTTGTCAGCCCCAACAACATTATGGATATTGGACACGATCTAAGAAAAAACATTCAGTTGTAAGGCCCATCGTGATGATGACGTTGTGCATGCCATAAAGTATGTTCCATAAGTGAGTGACAACAATGTGAAATCATGATGCAGAACTAGTTGATCAGCAAGCAAGTCTGTATGTCAATGTGCTTCAATAAGTTTGTTCCAATAGGCTATTCCATTAGCCCTTGTGGGCATTTTGTCAATTGGACACTGGACATTTGGTCATTTGTGCATATGCATAAAGGTGTTTCAGATAAAAGCAAAAATCTGTATATTATTATTTCCATCTCCTGTCCAAATATCACTTTGACCAAACATCCATTTGCCATCCATCCACGTGACAAACTGTCTGTCCAATTGGCTATGTGGCCAAATGTCTTTTTAGCTACTCACAAGTCAAAATACAACTAAGCATAATAATTTTCTATTTATTAAGTACACTTCCTGAACTTAAATGTCTGGATGACAAATCGTCATGTTCAGCTAGAACACAGGTTTGTCCAATGGCAAATTGTTTAATGTTAAACATATAAAGTACCATGTAAATTGTACCATGGTCTGTCCTAATGTTATTTGTATGGGGGCTTTCCTTGAATAGTCAAGTGTCCATATTAGGACAGTGTATAATGTAGCAAGTTTTAATGTATTACACATTTCTTGTTCTAATCAATGAAGCCACAGGGGAGTTTGCATTCGAAACAGCTAGTGGGGCTTATCACCTTTTTAACATTAGCCTCATGCTGAATGCAAATTCCCAAGTATGATCATTTATGATGGAGAGGACGGTGGTGCACTTGGAATCTTATTGGAGTTACCTAAGTCAAGGCCTTAACTGTGTTCATGCAGCATGCCATGCTAATATTTATAGTGTCTACTACAAAAGCTACAGTATTTTTGACATTGAAGCATGGTCTAAATCTCTGAATTAAGGCGATTCATTAATATCGGGAACCCCCTATGTTAGGCAGATTACTGCTTGAGGGAGTGGGTAAATTCCAATTGAATTTTCTGTATCACCTAATCTGTCTTCCTTATGGAAATGAGAGCATTTTAGCTTATTGAAAACTAAGTTTTTATTGAAACTCTTGTTGGATGTCTTCTGCAAATGAAATATTGATTATGATAAGAGTTTTCATGTTACTTATAATTGCTTATAGAAATAAATGTGATGAATCGATTTATTTGAAATTATTTTCACATTGCATATATGTACTTTTGTTTTCTGAACGACAAAATCGTTTAAAAATCTCGAGGTTTAAATAAGATGTGAATTTTAATCCTTCAGCCGCATAAATCTCTTATTGAATTATGGATTTCTGTCAGTGAATTTGCCACTTAAAACTAAAAGCATCTCTTGAAATTATTTTCATTGCTTTATCTCCGATCTTAATAACTGTGCCCCAGTGGTTTTCCTCCATTTTTCCAGCATATAGAAATTAGTGGTTCCACCATTGCTGGAAATGTGGTGTTTCGGAACCTGGAAGTTGGTTTAACCAACATATTCCAACATGTTGGTTCGTACAGGCTTCCAACATGTCCCACATGATGGAACCGACATGCTACCAGCA
>JAQGBW010002186.1:0-20981 GCA_034698625.1 Julus scanicus
TTATTATTTCAAGGATTTGAAGGATCTCTTATTATTTCAAGGATTTGAAGGATCTCTTATTATTTCAAGGATTTGAATGCTCATCCCTTAAAATTTCAAGGATTTGAAGGCTCATTCCTTAATATTTCAAGATTTGAAGGATCTCTTATTATTTCATGGATTTGAAGGTTCATCCCTTAATATTTCATAGATTTTGAAGGCTCATCCTTTAATATTTCAAAGATTTGAAGGCCCAACAATTATTTTTTCAAGGATTTGAAGGATCTCCCTTATTATTTCAAGTATTGAAGACTCGTCCCTTAATATTTCAAGGATTTAAAGGCTCGTTCCTTTATATTGCAATTATTTGAAGGCTCATTCCTTAATATTTCAAGGATTTGAAGGCTTAGCACGAATTTCAAGCATATTTCCCAACTTCTAGTAGGTGATAAAAATTCAAGCACATTTCCTGACTTTCCAAATCATCGAAACTGCTGGACACCCTGTATCTTAGACGAAGTAAAATTATTGTGTAAATATTGCGAAAATATATTTTACATTTCTATAATATTTTAGTTTTAAAATACAACAGAAATGTTTGCTATGATAGTGGTGTTATCAAAAGTAAGCACTCTGATTATTGAGATAAGGGATAAATTCCTAAACTCTCAAATTCTTAGTGCTGTCTTAATGTTGATGCATACTACAATTGTCCCACCTGAAAGCAGTGTTTGTTATGAAACCTAAATATTGTATAGTACATGCAGATGGTCGCATGTGATGCAAAAGCGGGCTGCCATGTTGGAAATACTATCCTAAAGGTCTAAATGACCTATCCTTGTAGCCTAAACCATTAATCACACTGATTAAAATATGCTTACCTGCGTGTTGAATCCAATGTCCGTCAGGTTGTTCCCAGACAGGCTAAGATGCCGAAGGGTAGTCAATGGCATAAAGTCCTCCCCGTCCATGGTGGTCAACCAATTGTGGGAGAGATCCAAAGTGTCTAGTGTTCGAAGGGGCTGCAGGAATCCCTTGATGGAGTTAAGATGGTTTCCGGCCAAATTTAATGTTTGCAGACGTTGCACATGGACGAAGGTCATCGCCTTGATGGTTCCCAGACTGTTTCTGGAGAGGTCGATATCGACGAGGTTCTGCAGATGTTGGAACAATTCTGGTTCGATGTAAGCTAAACCATTGGCACTCACGTTCAGGGCCTGAAGACTAGTCAGTTTATCAAAGATGCCCAAGTGCATACGGCTCAAGTTGTTTACGGACAGATCCAGATCGGTCAGGGCACGTAGGTCGTGCAGGGCGCTTGTGACGACAGCCTCGATGCGGTTGTTGCTCAGGTTGAGTACCTGGAGCTTTGGTAAGTCCACGAAATGATCGTCGATCTGGGTCAGCTGGTTGTCGTCCAGGTAGAGGGTGGTTAGGGCGGGCAGGTGATGGAGAACATGGCCTAGAGCCAGCCTGTTTCCAGACAAGTATAGGTACTCCAGGTTGACGAGGTACTGGGCGAGGCCGTGGTGTCCGAAACTGACCAGGCGGTTCCTGGACAGGTCGAGGCATCGCAGGTTGGCCAGACCGGTCAGGTCCTCAGCGTCCAACCTCTCGAGCCTATTGTCGGACAGGTCTAGGGCCTGCAGGTTGGTCAGGGGTCGTAGGAAGCCGACGGCTGAGGCTAACCTGTTGGCGGCAAGGTCCAGTGTGTGCAGGCGGGTCAGGTCCCGAAAGGCTTCGGCGCTGATGTTGACCAGCAGGTTGCCGGACATGTCGAGCTTGTCCAGGGCATGCAGGCCGGCCAGGTCCGATGCGTTGATCACTTCAAGCTCGTTGCGGCTCAGGTTAAGGGTCAGCAGTCGTGGCAGGCGTCCGAATGCATTCTTCAGCGTTCGAATGCGGTTGCTGCCCATCAGGAGGTTGGTGAGGGCAGGGAGGTTGACCAATTCCCCGTCCAGGGTGGTGAGCCTGTTGCCGCCGAGTAGCAGCCACTCCAGGTGGGTGAGGTTCTGCACGGTGCCATTGAGGCTGGTAAGCTTGTTGCCGGACAGGGCAAGCACGTGCAGACCGGTACCGAAAGCACCCTGGTGGATGCTGACCAGCTCATTCTGTGACAGGCTCAGGTAGTTGAGGCTGGGCAGGCCGGCGAAGGCTGCAGCTGGCACGTTGGTAATAAAGTTGCCGGCCAGCCCCAACATCTCCAGACCAAGGAGTCGACGGATGGCAGGCACCGGCACGCTGCTCAGCCGGTTGTCCTGTAGGGCCAGGGAGCGCAGCCTGTCAAGATGACCGAATGCATTGTCCGCTACCTGACTCACATTGCTGGCGTTGATCTGGAGGCCATCCACCCTCAGGTCGCCAAAGGTCCGTTGCAGTAGCGTGGGTAGGTTGCTGCCGTTTACTCGAAGCCATAGTGGCGACGCCAGGCTGCGTCCATGCAATGCCCGCTGCAGAAGCTCCAAGTCGGCGGCGCCGTTACAAGCCACGTTGATGCGTGAGTTGGCCTCATGGCAGGTGCAGAAATTCGGCTCGGGTAGGGGAGGGCAGCCGGAGTGGATATTGGGAGCAGGACGCCATAGGGCCGGTGATGGTTCCCCAGGACCCGATGCTGGAAGTCCGGAGGGGGCCGCGTGTGTCGGGGCCAAGCCGGCCAACAGAAGTAGGAGGACCGCGATGGTGGATGGCGATCCCCGGGAATGGAGGCCGGCGATCTGGGTCAGCATCTTTCTGGAGAATAAGCACGAGGTTGATCTTTGGTTGAAATGTTTATAGAGATAAGGTGAGAGCGATGAAGGAAATGTGGTGGCTCGTGAAACAGAAAGGCTTGTTTGGATTGAAAATCGTGGGCTGGAATGGAAACATATATACATGATGGAAAGGGTTGAAAACGAAGAATTGCAGATGTGCTGGAATCTAAAATGGAACAAGACCAACCATGCAAGCGATTTGGGGAGAGATTAGAAAGCCCATGCATGTACGAAAAGTCTGACTAGAGTACATTTTTCTAAAAAAATCGAAAGTGGAGGATTCAAGAGTTATAATGAAAAATCTCGGATCGTTCCAACATTGTTTGGAAATTATGGGAACTTAAAATGAAACGGGCTCTGATAGCGAGTGTGGAATGTTCTGGAATCTGAAAACAACTGATTTGATCCGGAATCGAAATGATAGTATGGCTCGAATTGTTTGAATTTGAAACATATCATGGACCTTAATGCAATTTTGAAACACGGCGGTTCCAGCTATAGAATTAGGAAAATACTTAGTTTTTTTTAATGGTTGGAATTGGAATAAGTTTTCTTTTCAGATTCAGATGACTATTACATTTTCTCGTTTATTTAAAAATATATTCTTAAAATGAAAATGCAATTGAATGAACTATATAAGAAACATAAGTTTGGTTTGAATATTTGAGATGAAAAGCAAATAAACACAATTTAAACTCGATAAAAATAATCCATACATGTTTTTTTAAAATAAAATATATTTTGTTTTATACGAGTGGGGATGAATATCATTGGGATTCTTTAAAATTATATCCGAAGAGATTTACCTGTGTATCCGAATGTGTAAACTTGATGATGATTATTCCAAAAAATTCAGCTCAGCTCGCCAACGTTGCAGATCCTTATTAGATTTTACACTAGAATCTTTCGACCCACACTCCAAGAAATCCAAATTCGGAATGAGTGAAAAATCCAGCTTTAGGGTTGATATAGCTGTGACAAGTCACTGCTACGCGCACTTCCATCACCCGGTTAATCCTTTCGAAACGCTTTAATTAATCCCAGAGATTTTGTCCACCTGCAGGCGATGTAGCGACGTTCTTTTTCAGCGCATTTTTACTCGTTTCTGTCGCCCATACGTTCTATTCCTATCGTATTTATACTTGAAGGCGAGGCTGCATGGTGGTCGATGCGCATCAGCCGCTTTGCTCTGCATGGAACAGAGGCCTTGGCGTGACGTCAGATTGCAACCAGAACTCCTTTATAACGAGGGATGCTGCAAATGCGGTGGTCAGGCGAACATTTGGTCAAGCGCCTGGCATGGCAAACATGTGTGGAAAATGTTCATCATTCCGCCCTACTTTTGCACCACCATGTGGATTTTTACACGGCCATTGCGCTTTCACTAAATGGAAGACACCGGACAAAGGTGGATTGTTAGTTTTTATGATTTTTTCCCAAAATTAGTTCTATAGCTTATAGTTTCGTCTTCTGGCAGCTTTGACTTTTCTTTTGCCAGATTTTTCAATGTTTTAGCCAAGTGGTTCATGAAAGCGTGACCATGGTTTTTCTTCTACATATATACTAACACTTTCCTGACTTTACAATAACTGTATGGGATCATTGTCTATGGGCCCTCTATATGGCTAAGACCGTATATATGGGGGGAATCTTGGTGATAGATCCCCACCCTCCGAAATCCAAAATATTGTACAACTTTCAACCCACATCGGCAAAATATAATTTAGGAATAGTTTCGTCTTCTGGCAGCTTTGACTTTTCTTTTGCCAGATTTTTCAATGTTTTAGCCAAGTGGTTCATGAAAGCGTGACCATGGTTTTTCTTCTACATATATACTAACACTTTCCTGACTTTACAATAACTGTATGGGATCATTGTCTATGGGCCCTCTATATGGCTAAGACCGTATATATGGGGGGAATCTTGGTGATAGATCCCCACCCTCCGAAATCCAAAATATTGTACAACTTTCAACCCACATCGGCAAAATATAAAAGGGTAATTTCAATTTTGCGTTTAAAGTGCGATTTTCTATGATTAAAATTTAAAACACAGTTTTTCTAAGGCAAAAGCGCAAATTTTCTGCATTAAAAGTGCAATTTTTCTTAGGTGCAAATTCAATTTCACCATGGGCCAATAATGGCCCATAAATATATGACTAAAGTAGTCCACCCCGAGATTCTGGATCAACCTCCCCACCCCCCTTCCCTTCCCAAATGTGATGACATATACGGCCTTACCTTGGATAGATCCCTTTGGGCCACTGAACTTAACTCAGTCAATAAACTAACTATGTTTTCCATTTTTTCGTTGTACATGTATTATGCTTGTCATTCTATACTTACACAATACCAATATTGTCCTGGACAGGCCTCACGAGTGGAGGGTAAATTTTCCCGGGCCAGGCCCTGGCTCTCGACGCCCCTGATAGGTTGGTCCTGGGAGTTAGCCTGGCAAACATTTAATTTTTGAAGAGCTAGCCCTCATGGAAAATGTTACCCTTGCAGTAATAGGTGAAGTGCAATTCAGCATCATGGATTTAGAATTTCAAAAACTACAAGTGTGTAATAATGACCTTTAATAATTACTTGCAATAAATGTTCCATAGTTGGCAGGATAACTGCTCTAAATTTGTATTTGTTGCAATACATGACATTACAATTTCTGCTATTTAAGGTTAATTGGGATTTCGTGAAAAGCAAAGGAAATGTGAAATATTTTCTAAGCGTAATATCCCAAAGTTTTATAAAGTTTCAAATTTGAGAGGAGAAATTTGATGGCATCTAAAGTTTGATTTGCGTCCAATTCGCTACTAATTCTCCTAAAAATAGTACGGCCACCCTACTACATAGCAGTTGAATTTTTAATTTTTCAGTGATTTTGAAGTTTGATTGTAAAATTGTAATGTTTTCAACGGAAATTTCGACGTTTTGAAAGTATGTGTTTATTGTTTATGCGGAGATTTCCATGTTTTGAAAATGGATACTTTAAATATTTTGATAACCACGTTGTCTTAGACGTGTTTATTTAAAATACTTGCAGTATGTATAACATATGTAATTTGACATGTTGAATTCATACTGTTACCAACTGCATATAAAATATGTTGGCATCATGTACCAACCTTGTTTTGAAACCTTGGTAATAACAACTATAGGTCTTTTGTAGGCGAATTTTGAGGACCCGATTAGTAAATATGTAATAGCCTTGATGATGCAGTTTTACATGTTTTGAACTTCCGACACTAAACTGTTATAAGTTCTATTATGCGGTAATTGGCAAGAATACGTTAATGTTTTCCTAAGGAAGTTTGGTCGCGTTTATATGGAAACTTTGTTTTTGTTGATATTTGCCCTAATTTCTGTGTTTACCTTTTCTACAACCCTGTAAACATGGCATGGCTTGATTTCCATTTGGAGAGAAATTCAAACTAAACTTTCTTTGAACTAGTTATTTTTTCTTCGTGATCCAAACATATGAATGTCTAAGCTAGACTAGAAGCATTTGACGTATTTTTCAAGTTTTAGGCTTGGTGACAAGTTGGTGTAATTTACAAGTGTTAAAACACTTAAGAACACTTGTATTTTCTTAGAAAAATACGATGCCACCTCTAGGCGATGCTGTTTTACCTCGTAATTACTAGTTTTTTCTGGTCTTTTGAGGCGAGACTAGAGGATATTCACCGCCATCCTGAACTCTTTTAAATAATATGAAAGTTCAGAAAGCGAACCACAATGTTGTCAAATTGTCGCCATGTACCAATGTCGAAACTGTCAATTACATAACGGGTTTTCGTGCTAAGGGCTTAGCCTTCGGGTGATGAATTGAGGTTAATTTGGATTTCTAGGTAAGAAAAAGGAAATGCCCAAATATTTTCATAATTTGTAATATCCTACGTTTCATAAAGTTGAAAATTTAAGAGGAGTTGTGAAGTAGATGTTTGTGATAAGTTATAACATCCTGCTTCGTTATGAAATCATTGTGAGAGAAGTTTCATTCATTAGCTTGAATGAAAAAGCTTGATTTGCATCTGTTGGCGCCATTTTTTATTTCGAGTTGTGGTCTCAAATTTTAGAGATAAGAGATGTATACATTATAATGGGGATTCGTCTAAGTTTACAGAAATTTAAAAATACATGTATACATGTGTCGGGACGTTTGATAGAGTTGCATGGTTTAGAAAAAGAAAAATGCATATTCAGCAACCTTAATTGCCAAAACAAAGTGAGATCTTGATGTTTTGTAAAATCACTGAACTTTAATTATGTATGTCTGTACACGTGTTACAGCTGTTCTACATTTTTTCAGTTTCCTGAAAATGCTCTCTACCTTTTAATGTTCAAAAATGGAACTGCAGGATGTAATGTATGTATATTTTAATAATGCTAAATTTACACAAAAATATTCTTGTAAAAAAGTTTCATCAGCCTTACTGTAAGCTTTTCTTAACAATATGCATTTTTATATTTATTGAAACAAAATTAACGCATTCAAATTCGTAGTTTACAATTAAAAAAAATAAAGTGAAGGAAAAAACCACACTAGGTACGTCATTCACGTAAGTAGCTGAACAGCCTTGAGCGGCTGGAATGGCATAGCCAATGTATGTCATTCCAGCCAAGCAGGCTGCTTTTTACATTTTACTTGAGCAGCAATGGAAGTTGGACAATGGACCTTATGCAGATTTTATGATGTTGTGTAATGTGATGTTCATAAAAATTCCTCGTCCAACCTTGAGACAGTTGAGACAGACAGGTTTACGATGAGTTAAGAACCACGTGATACTGTCCGTTACGTAACTCTCCTTCTCGTGATTTTAATCTTTAACCTTCCAAGTTCGATCACATAGTGGATACTTTGGCAATGCTCACATGGGTTATTCACAATTGCAGATGGTATACGTGAAAGTCCCCGAAAAAGTGATTTTGTTTACTATAGTTTCGACCCTGAGGGTGTCTGTTAAATGTTAACCAACATGAACCGGTCCGAGCCGCATCTAACTCCCCGTTGTCGCCATCTTGTCCCACCACGATATCCAGTCAGGGGATTGAAAAGGGGGTTTCCTGGCCTATAAACACTGTTCATTAACGCAATTTCTCAATGAATTTTTCTGTTCAACTTCCCTTTGAATATCTTGTTACTCGATAAGATAGACAGGACTCTTTTTTATTAGTTAAAACTACTATTAAGAGAAGCAATTATAATTTGGTAAACTACACGAGTGTGAAGGGTTCGCGAACGGCCCTCGTAAATAAAATGGCAGACGTTATGTTGGCGGGTTTTTTATTCTTAAATTGTAATTAAAAAAAAGATGGAAGTTATGAATGTGAGGCGTCGTTTCATATTTTGGGTGGCAAGCAAAGAATTCCTCTGTCTAAGTCCAGCTTGTATTTCTTTCATTTTAGGCCTCGTGGTATAAATTACTCGGTCGATCGATTGCCTATGGTTCTACATGTATTAATTATCGTTTCGCCATGAGATTCCTGCCCCAACTGGTTTAAATGGTGTGTAATAGTGGAAATTTCCGTTTTTATCGGGAGGCATATTTTGTTCTTTTGAACAAAATCTGCGTTTATTTTGTTTCAAGTTTGTTATAAGAGATGGCGCTGCATGACCTTGTGGATGCAATGCCATCTATGGACAAAAATCAGTATTGTACTAAGAAAGAAAGTAAATCAGGGAAATTTATATTATGCATTTATAAATAATAAGTTATTTGGAATTCAGAACAAAGTGACTCCCTCTACAGTTCCTACTCTACAATTTCATTTTGCATTTGGTATTAGTGATTGAATTTCTATTTTTGAGATAATATATAGCCAGGACTATACATATCACACAGCATTGTTAATGTATTTTTATATTAATATTGATCTCATTAACATAAAGGTTACTGGGCCAATTTAAGTATAGGACTATTGGACATGTTCTGTTCCACATTTTAAAAAAAGAAGTTACTGGTCGTTAACTTTAATCGATACATTAATTGACACCATCCCTTCTCAATTCATATAAATTTTTGTTCACTTAATCTTCCGATAGGTCACACGACAATTAAATCTCTGGATAATGGTGAATTTGACTTTACCAGAGGTCAGCTAGAAAGCTTACAAAGATTTTTCGGTGAATTTCAATTTAATCGATATTTATGAAAATATGGCGAGATGGAAGGTGAAATCCGGCCACGTGTATTTTATTTGCTCGGAAAATTGTGAGTGTGATTGTGACTTTTTTTCTCAAAAGCTATTTAATTTCCATCCGTTTTTGCTGAACAATGACTACACTGCAAGAACAAGAGAAATTGAAAATTGATGACTAATCTAACGGGACGTTCACAAAAATTCCACATAAAATCGCTTCCTATACTCCACATGTTCTAATTGTGTCTTTAACCATCATTAGACCGTTAACCCCTTTTCTCTACGGAAATCCGTACTAATAGTTTGGGACATTTTTTCAAAAGCAGCGTAGGTTTTTCATTGAAATTATTTGGAACGCACATTTTTAACGAAACTACAACAATCTGGTGTGCGCACAGCCATATTGTAATATATTCCTGTGGTGCTAATCCTGAACAAGGATGTAATTATAGCATGTGTTTGCCGAAACATATTCGATCCATTTTGATTTTTACCGCCAAAATGTTTTCTGAAGTAGCGATTTTAATCATAATTGTTTGTTTATTCTGTTTGTTTTCCAGAATTTTTTGAATTTGAATTCTCCTTTTTTCGAATTTTGAAACGCAAACTATCAATATGTGAAAGGATTTATATAAAGCGCCGTTGAACGATACTGACCAATTCATAAATTTCTGTCTGATATATATTATTTTTTGACAATCAAGATATACTTTGGTGTATATTTATGAGAGTGTTTAAACAACATTTAATCTCGAGCATTATTATAGCTTATTGAAATTTGTATATGATTTGTACGCAAATTTAATTATGGTTGACCAGTGTTCGTTTTATATGGACGACCCTTGCACCGGCACGACATTGAACGAATCCAAGATGGCGATGTCCATTGAATAAACGTGGTTTATAAAAAGGTAAGTCTGTTTTGCTGATCGTAAAGTTTATCTGATATCAAATTATCTCACTTAAATTACTACAGAACCCGTCTGCAGTAAACTAATTAAAAGTTTGTTGATTATTTTTCTCAGGCTGAATTTACAGATTGTAAACGTGGTACGCAATGGAGGGTATCTTACGCAAAAATAGGCATATCGACACTTTGGACACTTATTTACCACCAGAAATAAACCTGGACTGCCCATCGTCCTCCAGATTTCAGCCTCCAACGAGAAAATCGACTCTAAAAGAATTTGTGTCAAAAATTTGTGAGGTTGACGATGTACGTAACCTGTCAATACCTCGTGGCTGACGAAAGACAATGTATCAATCAATGTGATCTGTTGTATGATAGTCATATATCATTGAGAACGTTATGATTTCTATTTCTAGCTAACAAAAAACAGTATCTTAAAACCTGGGTTGGAACAACAACACTCACTTCCACCACTAGCGGAATCTGTGCGGGCTCAAAGGAAAAAACGACTAGTAAGTAATCACTCTATTTCGAGCCTTCATGCTACAGTTATACATTAGTTAAATGTTAATGTGTATTTTCAGCTGGAAAAAGGTAAGACCAAGGGTGACAAATGGTTTAACATGCCAGCAACAGAAATGACAGAAGAGTTAAAAAACGACCTTACTGTATTACAAATGCGAAGCATTCTCAGTCGTAAGCAGTTCTACAAAAAAAATGACTTGAAGGTTCTGCCGAAGTACTTCCAGGTAAATAATTGTGTGAAGCCAATCTTCTTATTATACAATTTTATCTTTGTTATACTCACGTTATTGCTAATTTTTATGCTGATAGGTCGGCACAGTAATGGACAACGCTGCTGATTTCTATCATTCTCGTGTTCCTAAAAAAGAGCGTAAAAGGACTTTAGTAGAAGAGTTGCTGGCTGATGCTGAATTTAAACAGTTAGTTTATTTTTGGTTTATCCAATTTTATTAAACCACCATTCATTTGGTGATTAAAATATGCACCATTAAAACTTTTATATACGTATTACCATGCTCGGTTAAATCTAATTGGTAATTCTGATATTGCAGTGATGCAGAATTGCACGCTATTTCAAAATTTATCATGTTAAATATGGTTTTAGAAACCCGCTTTATAGAACACTGCAATATTGAATTCTCAGCTTTTTTGACAGGTCATCTAAAATTTAGCAAGGTTTAGGAGCAAATGGTATTCCATTATCAAGGCGCAAATTGATCTCTTAATATTTAACAATATCTGTTCTTTTTTTTCTAGGCATAATAAGAAGAAATACGTTGAAATTCAGGCTAGCCAAAAACGCTACCGTGGAGCTAAGCGACACATGAATAGGCTAAAAAGGAAGAAATAGAAATATCATATAATTAAGTATGTTCTCTGTTAATATCTGTATTTGTGGTATAAATGATTTTAAAGTCATTATTTTGTTTGATTGCTTTTTGGAGTAACATGATGATTAGCAGATGAATGAGTTTTATTAAGTATCTTGTTTAATTGGTGTTTTTTTTAAAAAAGAAAAGTCGATGATGAATTCTGTGCCACTGCATGTTACTGTATTATGCAGTGAACATACCTGAAGGTGACCGATTTCTCAAATGCAACGTTTTCGATTTGGAACACTTTAGATTTCAATACTTGCATGCTGTATTTAATACTATGGCAAATAAGAAAATGTACTCTCATATTTTTTTTTTAATTTTTTTTTTCTCATGTCTTCATAAGCATGCCCATCTTGCATTGCAAATCAAGTCCACACTTTCTTAGGTCGACAGGTCAATTTCTAATGCCTGGTTCACAATGCCTCGACCGACGTCGTCCGTCGGTCGAGGCGGAGCTTATTTTTTTGATGAAAAACGTCACACGTTTTGACGCCCAGCGCAATCTGGTTCACAATGGACCGACTGACGTCCAAACGTCCAAACGCCTGCTAGGTAAAGCGCCGTCAGTTTAGCCATAGCCCCCAAAATATTTTCTGTCGCAAGGTGGCGTTGTTACAAATTTTTAATTGTTTGACCGTCAAAGACGTCCAAAGTTTGAATCTTTTCAAACTTTTTCGACGTCTTTCGATCCGGCGCAATTCGTCATAAACGCGTCATCACTTAGGTCGGCACGCATGCGCGGATCGAGTGACGGTCAGAAAAAGACGTCGGTCGATGCATTGTGAACCAGGCATAAGATAGACTCGGAAACTTGGTAAAAAAAAATGTCATTCTGTATATGGTTCTACTAATAAAACTTGCATTATGAACGATTATAATCATGGCCCAATCAGGATATATCCATGTAGAGACTGCATATCATTGCTTATTTTCTCTGATGAAGTTATAAATATTTACATTGGCGCCATAAAGTATTTGGACACCATGAAAATGGTGAATAAAGAAGAAAAGAAATATCAAAAATATGTTAAAAATATAATAATTGAAGATTATTATTTTTATAAATTATTTGTATTCTTTTATGTTTTAAAAGAAAATGCAAATGTATGTGCCACTGTAAATTGGTTACGTAGGCCAATCCCAACAGAGACAGGCGAGTGTGACTCGATGGGTAAAAGAAGAGTGGCACCCAGCCAGGAGCTTTATAAGGCTCCGTAGTCGCCTTGCCGCAGGATGAAGCGCCGTAACAAATTTTCTGCAACAAAATACCAGCAGAAAAATGCCTCTTTTAAAAATGGCTGCTTTTAAATGCAGCTTGAGCAGCGTGTGTGCACAATTTTTCAAGAGGTTTGTATTATGTTAAAGGATTCAGTGTTATTTAACCATTATTTGCTCTGATTTGATTCAGGGCGAGTTTAAAAACGGCTCCTCGATGTAAGGGAATTGCATGTAGTAGGTATTATCCGAGTTTAAAAACTGAATGGTCATTATGCAACATGCACAACTTATTACATTATGTTGACTATTAAAAATAGGAATAATCTCGATACTATTTAATTGTGTGTTTCCTAGCTGTGTTATAAAATTATATAAAACCAATCGAGTATATGTACTTGTTTGGGGTTTTGCTAGCTTAATGGATATCTGATGTTTGCAAATGTTTCAAGAATCCGACCTTGTTTTTGTTTTACGAAATAAAGATTATATTTGTCTCTTTAAATTAGGATTGTACAAGCTAAAAGTCCCATTCCTAACCGGCATATCCTATGTCGTTCCCGTTGTACCACAGCTGGCGATGGGACTGCCCCATTAGAGGTCGCCAAGGTTCCTCTTTCAAAACCAGTTATTGGAGTTCCTATGCCCATCTACGCAACCGTTTCTGAACAGCATCATGAAACTAAAGTTACAACTTTGTCCAATGGTTTGCGGGTTGCCTCAGAAAATAAGTTTGGACAATTTTGCACTGTTGGAGGTATGTTAAAAAGAGATGATAACGTGGAAAGGAAGCTCAGTTGTTCTATAGTGCAGTTAAAAGTTATACTGGTAAATTATGTTTGTTTGCAGTTGTTATAGATTCAGGCTCAAGGTATGAGGTTGCTTATCCAAGTGGCATTGCGCATTTCCTGGAAAAATTAGCCTTTAATGTACGTTTTTTTATTTTTTTTTTTTTTGCGGCTAACCATACTTGTTTTTATTAGATTTGTTTTTATATCGTTTTTATAGTCAACGATCGAATTCAACAATCGTGATGAAATTTTCCAAGCTCTAGAGAAGCATGGCGGAATATGTGATTGTCAAACTTCTAGGGACACAACCATTTATGCAACTTCAGCGGTTACTACAGGCTTAGACCTTGTAGTCAGGCTGTTGTCCGAAGTGGTCCTCAGGCCTCGAATTACTGATCAGGAGGTATTTCCAAGTCAACATTTCCTTTTAATTTCAGTTTTTAAAGTTTCAATTTTCTTAGCTGGTATTTTGATCAATATCATTTTATTTTTTCATTTTGTAGTTGGAAGATGTAAGAACAGCTGTTAGGTTCGAATTGGAAGATTTAGATCTCAGGCCGGAACAAGACTCCTTACTTACGGAATTAATTCATGCAGTTAGTGATTACTTTGTAATCACGAGGTTTTGCAAATTTCCTCTTCTCTAAACTTATTTAAAATTATCTGTAGGCTGCCTACATGGATAACACACTTGGCTTGCCAAAGTTTTGCTTGCCAGAAAATATAACCACCATCAGTCGTCCGCTTTTGTATGGATTCATGAAACGTCATTTTGTTCCAGAACGAATGGTTCTTGCTGGAGTAGGAATCGAACATGATGCACTAGTTGAAGTTGCTCAAAGGTAGCTGGCATTGTTAAAATTTTGAAGGCCAACTGTAAGAGGGCAAAATTCTATAACTTATTAAATTTTCTATAAGCACATAAAATGCATTAACTGATGAAGATGACAACAATATTATTACTGTGGCAATTTATAAAAATAGTATCAAGTGAAATTTATTAAGAAATCAGTCTTTTTCAACAGTTTGAATTTTTTAAAAAAAACTGCCCACGTATTTCAAAATCAAAGGCATTGGTACAAAATTTGACAATAATTTCTTAATCACTGTCTGCGTGATGTAAATGCTACAGTTGCATTTTAAATATTCATCTGCCATCTTTTTTTAATCTCAAATCTTGTTCCATTCCCAGATACTTTGTTGAAAAGAAGCCAATCTGGGAAACTGAAGAAATCAGGGATGCATTACCATCATCTTTGCCCATGATTGATAAATCCATTTCTCAATATACTGGAGGTGTAGTGCAGGTCGGTATTTGAAGCATAACTGCTATTTACAGCGGCAGCTAAATTCCTAATTGATATATGCTGACAAAAATCGTTGTTAATCAGTCAGAAAAAGATCTATCGAATGTGAATCCAGGTCCCAGCCCAATGCCGGAGTTAGCTCACATTGTATTGGGCTTGGAAAGTTCGTCTCACCAAGATCCCGATTTTATACCCTTCTGTGTCCTCAATATGATGATGGGCGGCGGAGGTTCGTTTTCGGCTGGTGGCCCTGGAAAAGGGATGTACACTCGGCTTTATACCAACGTGTTGAATAGGTATGCGTGTGTGTATTAAGAATCTTCTAAAATACACGAACCGTGGCATAACGATGTATGCTTTTTAGGTTTCATTGGATGTATAACGCAACAGCGTACAACCACGCTTATGCAGATAGTGGCATATTCTGTATTCATGCCAGCGCCCATCCCGCACAGGTAAGTTTTAGGTTCATAGTCAAATAAGTAAATTGGAAAAAACGTCAATTTTGATAGTTGAGTGGTTTCAGTCCACATGCTTACTTGTATTATTATATTTCATTTCAGCTTAAAGATCTGGTTGAAGTCATTGTCAGGGAATTTACCAACATGACCGGAGAAGTTGGCCTGGTAATGCATTTTATTATATGCAAATATTTTTAGTTTAGAATTAGATTTACAAAAATCCCCAGACCAAGCATGATCATGCTGATTTCGAAAGCTTATTTTCCCGTATGATCTCATTTCAGACTGAATTAAAGCGTGCCAAAACACAATTGCAGTCAATGCTTCTAATGAACCTGGAATCACGACCAGTTATTTTCGAAGATATTGGTCGCCAGGTGTTAGCTAATGGACAACGAAGACCGGCGCAGTTTTATATTGACGAAATAGGCAAGTATCCCCCAAATTAAGTAAAATTGTACTTTTACGTTTTCCCCCTAGGATGATTGTGCCTAATCGTCTAACTTTCTTGATGGAAATGTACAAGTTAACATGCATTGTATTATGCACGTTTGCATTATCTTGGAAGTTTTCAACTGTACTCTAGTTGTGACGACCAAGTTTTATTCATAAATATTCATAATTCTTTTGTTATTTTTTGGATGTAGGTAAAATAAAAGCTGAAGATATCAAGCGGGTAGCTGACAGAATGTTAAAAAGCAAGCCTGCTTTGGCAGCCTTGGGCAACTTGAAAAAACTGCCGTCGTACGAGCAAATCCAAACGGGTCTACACGACAGGGAAGGAAAAATGCATCGAAAGTTCTCCATTTTCCGGTAAACTAGCGTCCTGGTTCAGTAGAATAACTATTTAAGGAATTACGAAAGGTGAGTTTAATGAAAGATACATAGGAAATCTATCCTCTTTCTGCCGGTGTTTTATGTTTCATTAAATTCACCTAAATATTGAAGCCCTTACATTTTTAAAAATTCAGAAATATTATTGATGAGAAATGTGCGCTTTTTTCTACGCAGTTTTACTTTCTGCGAAAAGCTGCATTGAATTCGTTACAACCTTCTTAGCGCTACAATTTCGAAATAAATGTTAATATTTCTAATGAAGTTTTTGATTTTTTTTGTTTTACGGTAGTTTATTTCTAATTTTGTGCATAGCGGAGTAAGGGACAATTATGACGAATAATTACTAGATTGTATTCATCTATATTAAATTTAATTGGAATACACCCATACCTCGATTTATTGCCATGTTCTGAAAAGTTGGCAGTAAAGCGAAAAGCCGTATAATGAATCAATTCTTTCTGCATTGTGATTTTCCTTTTTTTTCCTTCTTAAACGAAGTGAAACCCATGTGTTGTTTTATGGTTAGCCAGATCCGATCTCGTTTGTGCCAATTGGAGTAATTTTTCACATTTTTTGGCCACTTTCTTTAATTAAAGCATTTTTTTTTTGGCCGTTATAACGAAGCATTGTGGGCTGTAAATCGAAGCGAGGCCATTATTGCGAAATACCGTATGCAGAGCGGCCGTATAGGGAGGTATAGGTGTACAATGTATGTCATTCTATATCATGGTCACCATGACCACCTGCCTTCTACATGCACAACCACAGCTTTCACTGCTGATATACTTGTTCATATTATCTAAAGCCTACTATTATCCCTATTATTGTATTAGATCCACAAGGTGTGCATAGAATCGGCTGTAAATGAGAATCATGCGGATATCGATTGCTAATAAATACCGGTACGTTTTTTCCCTATTGTACTAGTTAAAAATTGGGAAGAACAAGCAGGTTAAGATAGGTTTTCTGATTCTGGAAGAATTTTGATTTTTAAGTTTGGAATTCCTACACAGGGAGAAAACCTATCCCTGTCATTTCTTAGCAATATTTTGATGTTAAAATTTGTCAAGTTTTGAAGAAATATTTAATTTAATTATTGATGTTTTCAATATCGATAATAATTTAATTATGTGTTTCTATGCCTAGTTTTCGACACAACTTAGTCTTTACATTTTTAAGGAAACACATTTTTAATGTATTCGGGTTTTTAGACATATACTACATACTGCCCCACAAAATTATTCTTTATGATTGCGAGATTATATGTTAGTTCTATCTTTTTGAATTTTTTTCCGGATACCGGATAAAAAATATATAAGAAAGTGTAAAGCACTTTGTGAAATCCAAATTTCTTTATCCTAAAGTTGATCTAAAAGGATTGCGCATAACTCCTCTATTTTGGACCATGACAAATTGGTCTTACCAACACCTTGGCTAATCACTAATAAGGAGTTATATGCAATTTCTTTCCTCAGGCGTTTTTTCCCTCTTTTTCTTTGTGGCTACTGGTGATTTAAACGTTTGAGGTTGTCCAGTGGGAATGCGTATTTTTTATAAGTCCTTGTAAAACTTTGTTGGGAAAATTTAGCTATATAGACGTTAAGTGACACTGGGTGGTAGAACAAGTTTGGTTCTAGTCCCTGTCATTAGATCTAATGACAAGCTTGCATCCAGAGGACTAACCATGGATTAGGGTGGGTCAGGCGGCTTTCAATGACACCTCTCTCAGCGTCCCTGGGGATAATTTGGAAATTTATGTTGACCTACTGAATGACGGGCCACCTAAAGATAAGCAAAGTAAAGCATAACTATATTTAAAGGATAATGTAACAATATTTTTTTTAAATTGCAGATGTAACAATTAGATATCTTTGCTTAAAACAATTGAAAAACTGAATAACATTAACTAAAGAAAAATCCGTATTATAAAGTTAAATTGTGTATTAATGACAGCATTTATTACTGCACTAGTTTTAATCTATGTGTAAAAACTATTTATTTAATGTAATTATGCTGAATGCTTATAAAATGTGCCTTTAATAATATCGAAAATAGGATGCTCCTACGTCAGTAGCGACTTAGACATCAGCGACTTTAAACTTAAGGTGGTTCACAACCCTATCACTTTCAATGGGGGAAATTTTAAAACCTGCTCACAGCCAAACAAAAAGAGATTAAATAAAAATGAAAATTGTTTAAAATAGCTTTGATTAATCAGCAAGCGTATGATGATGTCGTTTTTCACTTTGAAATGGTAGATTTTTAAAATTAATTAACAAGTTTGAAAAATATCCGTTAATTTGAATTCGGCAGCGTGTGCAAATTAACGTACATTTTTCAAACTTAATTGTTTATTAACTAAAAAAACCTACCATTTTAAAGTGAAATACGACATCATACGCTTGCTGATTTATCAAGCTATTTTAAACAACTTTTATTTTTATTTAATCTCTTTTTGTTTGGCTGTGAGCAGGTTTTAAAATTTTACCCATTGAAAGTGATAGGGTTGTGAACCAGCTTTTTAAGGGGGATTACAACCCTATCACTTTCAATGGAAAAATTTGCAAAGACGCTCACAGTCAAACAAAAAAAGTTTAAATAAAAATAAAAATTGTTTAAAATAGCTTTATGAATCAGCAAGGTACTGATCGTGTCATTTTTCACGTTAAAATAGTAGATTTTTTAAATTAAATTATTATCACTTGCTTGCTGGCAGCGTGTGCAAAATAACAGACATTTTTCAAACTTGTATATTAATTTTTTTGAAATCTACCATTTCAAAGTGAAAAACTACAATAAGAGGCCCCTGCTGATCCATCAATTAAGCCACCACAAACAATTCTCACCCCCACCCAAACCTCCCTCATTCAACTGTGAGTATCTGCTATCCCAACCCATTGAAAAGGAGGGTTGTGATCCCTCTTAAGGATATCTTATGTATGTTTTTAAGCCTTTAAATTACAGTATTAATTAACAATGTTGCATTGTTAATAATTTAAAAAATATATTTTTAAATTGTTGTCCTATTTAGTCACTAGATGGTGCTAAAATCCATGCATCATAATCATCATATAACAAATTTATACGATTGTTTTTGACGCCACAAGATGGCACTACAATCTATACTTGGGTTGGATAGTTTACAAAAGGCCATTAAAAAAGGACATCCTCAAGAGGAGACCCAGCGGCGTGGTCTGCTGGCATGTGGGCAGGGAAAGGAAGGGAGCAGTGGCGTACCAAAGTCAGGTGGTACCTGGTAAGGACATTTTCACGTGTCACCCATTACTCCCTTTCCCCCCAAACAAACACAGACACATTGAAACCCTCTTATGAATTTATCAAAAACTTGTCATTTTGTCACTCCCCTTAGGAATGGCACCCATAGCACCCCCTTCCTACACCACTGGGAGTAGGAAAGACATTATGCACGTCCACTAATGATGATATTTTTCAGTTTTTGGTTTTTCTGTTTAATTGAGTTTTAAAGGTCAGCCAAAGTGGAAATAGGGCCTGGGCTAAAATGGATACCGTGTGGACAGGGTATAAGAAGGGGGGGGGGGGGGAGAAAGGAAGGGATAAATTGTGTAAGTAATTTTGGGGACGTCCGTTATAAATGGCCCCCAAGTAGAAATCAAAGTTACTTTTGAAAAATAACTTAATAAGTAATGAAAATATTGGATTCTTGAATATCAAACTCATGACCGCTTTGATAATAACCATTATGCCACATAATTTCATATTTTCACTTAAATTAAGTCAAATCGGCCTTTATTAAATTTAATACATTGACAGTCAAATTTGAAGAATTAATATGTGCGTAGAACTCCCCGAAATTTGAATGAGCAAAATGCATCTGAAGATTGAATTCGAATATGAATTAATCAGATTCCCTTTAATTTAAAATGCTGAACAACATTGGAACTTCAAAATGACATAAAATGTATGTAACTCCCATTGCTATTGTCGTTATTTCCATTCTTGTCCTGTTGTGTCCTTACTTGAGAAATTCTACGTTTTTCGTCTGCTCATCAACGTGTAATTCAGAATAATGGGGTTGCAAAGAGCCCTTCATTTCGGTAATGTTGCATTTTTTTGTACCTCACCCAAATCCCCGCCTTGATTACGCCCGTGTTTTTATGTCCCCGCGGGTGCCCCACCCATGTTGCCGACAGTCCACGCTCTCCACAGCCAAATGCGATACCCCCGCGTCTCCTCCCATTTCTAATAAAACAAATGATAATAATAAAAAAGGTCAGAGGTCACCGCGCAGAAAAATGTCCGGCAGTAATTACAGAACACGAAATCAAGGCGGGTGTAACTCGTACCCAACCCATTGTGGACGCTCCACTTTGGATATCTCGAACTTTCGAGGTACAAAATAAGATTTCATGTTGCCTGCTTTACTTTTTGGATAATAAGATGGTCATAAAGCATGAGTTTACAAAGTAAAATTTAGAAGAAAAAAAAAATCTCAACGTAAATTTTTTTCTCATTTAGTTATAGCAATGTTTCCCAAACTTGTGTTCATAGTCTCCCAAGACCTTTAATGATGTCCGGAAACTCTTTCAAGGAGTTCCATTGACCACTCTAATATCAAAGCTAACTGCTTAAAAATGTTATTTACGGTAATATGTAATAGCTATATATCATTTTAAAATCATTAATTCATTGAATTAATATTTTCAAAATTTAGTTTATTTGCAATATCGTTAAAGGTTAAAATACATTTCCCATTTTTGAAAAAAAGCGAATATTATAATATTTACCTGTATTAAATGAAAATTTGTTTACATCAAGCGTAATTTCAGAATTAGCATATAGGTTTATAGTAAACTTAAATAAAATATAACTGAAAGTGAAATTTGCAGTTATCTAACTTTCAAAATAATGAAATTGTTTGTTTTCTGACGTTACCCTGGATCATTTTATTTTTGTTAAGACAGCTAGATGATGAACTTCAAATGAATTTTCTTAAGGTGAATCACAACCCTATCACTTTCAATGGGTGAAATTTTAAAACACAATTACATCCAAACAAAAAGAGATTAAATAAAAATAAAAATTGTTTAAACAGCAATGGTATCATTTTTTCGTTTTTGACTTTGAAATGATAGATTTTTTTTAAATTAATAAACAAGTTTGAAAAATGTCCGTTAATTTGCATTCTCATGCTGCCACCTGCTGGCAG
>JAQGBW010002187.1:0-20981 GCA_034698625.1 Julus scanicus
GGGGGGATAATCGACGGGTTGTGACATCATTTTGGATGGAATGTAGTAAAATTTGTGACAAAGCAGTGGGGGGTGTTTCAAAACAGGCAAAAAAAGTGTGACATAATTTATGGATCACCCCTCAGGTTAAAAATTGAAAAGATGTCCATGACTAACACATGGTGAACATTTTGAATTTAAAGTCGCTGTATATGGAAGACAGTGTTCAGAACAGCTGAATTTGTTTCTGTGACAAGATTTTGAATTGCCAAAACTAATTTGGCGATTTGCAAACACTTTTGTATGATGTGTTGACATTGGCCCGCGTGCAAAATAGGCAGTTAAAGGCAGCACATACATAATCATCCACAGCCAGGTGTTGAGGGATTACACGTATTTTCCCCCAAAGGTTTGGCACATTTCCTTGCCAAGGCTTAATTTCCCAAAGTGCATAATTCGAGCAGTTTTCTTCCCAGATCGATACCAAGGTTTTTCGGAGTTGCGTGTTACCAAAGTGAGACGAAAACCGATCGATATACGCTACGAGCACAATAGCACCGGATTGGGCTGTTGGTACATAGGGTGGATGACCCTATCCTTGGAAACACTTGCCTGTTTGCGAGGATCTGAAACTGCGTGGTGACTGGGAATGCCCAAAAAATGTCTCTTTTAGTAGCCGGGTCAGCGACTTAATCCATTGCAGACTGCGTTGAAGCTCTCCAGCCCTACATAACATCCAAGATCTAATTAAGTTTATGGACAGGTTGAAGAACAGTAATTGTTTTTAATGAAAGGGTCCTTGATACTTGTTGGGTACACAAATTACATAGAGATAGGATTAAGAATCTTGGTGTGGACTATTTTGGCCATATATTTAGGATCGCAGGGCAGGTGAAATTGAAATATGATTTTTACCTGAGAAAAATCGCTTTTTTACTGCAGAATATTTTATGTTTCTAGATAGGTTATTCATTTACACAGGTTCTACCGTATTTCCTGGGTGGAACATAGGTCCTATATTGTAAAATCAGGTCCTATTACAAATACAATTGAGTGCAAAAAAATCGACTCACCTGCATGAATCAAGTAAAAATGTGTTTTTCTCAGCAACCAAATGTCCGATTTAAAATCGGAAAAATGTGTTTTGTAGACAATTTATTCCTGTTTATAATTCGTCTAGTGTGAAAAGGATTTATGCTGAATTTCTCATGAGAATAGCCTGCTACTCGTGCGGCTACTTTTGGTGGAGTGGTCATTTTATCGAGAAACCATTAATTAACACTATGTCTGGATATGTCTTCAATAAACTCTGATAATAAAATTGCATTCAGAAACACTTACAGCCACAGGGGTACAACTATGCATATTATCATAAACAACGCAAATTTAGGTTGCTTTAAGTTCAACATTTTACTCCTCATGGATGCATCGGGAATTTTTGGAAATTTAGGTGAATTATAAACAGGAATAAATTGTCTACAAAACACATTTTTTCCAATTTTAAATCGGACATTTGGTTGCTGAGAAAAACACATTTTTACTTGATTCATGCAGGTGAGTCTAGTTTTTTTTGCACATTAGTGTATATCTGGGAGCATTTTTATATAACGTGTTTCGGGCATAGTATACTTTTCAGAAACCTGAGTGAAAAATAGCAGGTCGATCTCTAATAATAGCATGGTCCTTGCGCTACGCCAATCTCGCTTAAGCTCTCGTCTGACCTATCATCTTTGTCTCGTTTTTCAGCCCCAAGATCCCAAGTGCCATCGAATGCCTCTGGCTCGCCAGTGGCCCCAAGGAGGCCCCCACGGCCCCAGCCACGTCCACCCCCGCCGCCACCTGTTGCCAAACCCCGGTCCAGCGTCTTGTCCAACCAACCCGAGGAAACCCGCCTCTGAAACCCAGGCCAGGTAAAACCTTTTTGCCACCCCCAAAGAAATGAAGAGGTATATGATGACTGAATTATTAATTATTGTTTATAAACTTTGTTTCCCCCTCACGTCGAATAGTGTGCGGATGGTTTTAATTTCTGTGTACATTTTATAGTTTCATGCATAGCTGTTTTTAGATATCCTCATGCCGAAACTGGTTGTGTGTGCCTTTTTTTGGGGCTGTTATCAGCGCCTGCCATAACCTTGCCAGATCCTGTGCCCGCAGTGTTGAAATTTCAAAACTAAATGTCCACAGAAATGGAATAGTGCCCCGGTGCATCACGGACACGAGAGTTTTACCATTGCAAGTACGGGATCATGAAACCGTGTCTTGGCCGAGCTAGCGATGTTTCTTTTATTGGGCTGTCGTCAGCGCCAGAAAAAACCGTGCCGGATCCTGTGCCTGTAGTGTTTAAATTTCCAAGACATTCCTGGAGACCTTGCGGGCCTTGGGATGTTTGAGCATGTTCGAAGGCCCACTAGGTGACCATTGCAAATCCACCAGAATGGCGTCCAGACAATTCCAGGGAAGGTTGCGCTGCAGTTCTGGCAGTTTGGCAGGTGCTGATAAACAGAACACGAGATCTGTTCGCTTGCATCCTTGATTCGTGCCTTCCAATGTTTTCTTAGCATACCATGGGCAAACCAGATCAGGCCATTGGCTACCACCGGTGACTAAACTGCGGCCTTGGTCTTTTGAGTCTTTTAACAGTAACGGAAACTTTAGCGGTGAATGTGATGAAATTTCAACATTTTAAAAGGACAAATTTAGAGTTAACCAGAGAGTGGATGCTGTAGAGGAGAATTTTACCTCCAAAGTTTGTTAATCGTTCTAAAATATGAACCGTGCGTATATTACTCTCAAATATGTCCTTTTTAAATTGTTATTTTGCATCCTCGAGCCCTTGCCGTTTGCCAAGTTGATAGATGGTGTATTATGAAATTTCAGTTTAACTGTTTTCATTGGGCACGTGACCTGCCATTGGCTGGTGTCTGTGACGTCATGCGCGTTTAGCCAATGGCGCATCATGTGCCTTTCTGTGAAATTGCGACATTTGTCTGCTAGGTCCGTGGAACAGTTTGGATCGACTACCGCTTTTGAAACGACCTAATATCACGATTCATTTCGCGAATCTTGATTCACCAGGGCCTTTTAAGCTTGAACTTATTCACCACATTTCTCCTTTTTTATTTTTATTATTATTATTTTTCTGTTATTGTAAGGCTGCCTGGTTAGGATGTTGTAAACATTTAAGATGGGGGTCAAAATTTATGAATGTGAAATGAAGGATCTCAGTCAGAATATTTGGCGATTCTGTTCGCTATTTTTGTTTCGTGGTGAGGTTATTGGCTTTTCGTGCTTAATTCACACTTTGAGATAAAACTGTTAGAAAAAAGGAACCGCATATGCGTCCGCCATGTTTGCTATTCACCCAGCAGCCAGGTTATGATTTTGCCCCTTGTTCCACCACTATCAAGGCCTTATTATGTTTGCAAAGCTCAGTGATATTTCTAAACGCGTTATTGTAATTATTTTAGCTATAAACGAATATTTCAATTTGATTTAAGTTGTTGTTGATTTTGTTTGGCCCGTCTAGGTCTCCGTACACTAGTGTGGGCTACCTTTAGAGGCTCCGTAGATAAAAATGCGCCATTTTAAACTGTTTTTGACATTCTAGAACACTAGAAGTTGTTGAACAAACCTGAATTTCTAATTGTGCGCGCATTTAATTTGTAAATTTGATTCTGTAAGTGCTACATAAACCTTCTGTCAACATCTACCTTCTAAATCAGGCTTATTATCATCTTGTCTCCGCCGAATGGGTGTATAAAGTGCCTGGAAGTCTCAATGGAAGGTCTGCTGGGTAAGTAATTTGCATTTATTACTTTAGTCTTTAGTCATTATACAACTATTGTTTTAGTAGCCTAGACTATCATTTCATATGTTGTTAGCAATAAGAGGTCAACTATGTTTATTTTGTTTGCGAGAGATATATCAAGCTGTTGCAATCGGTTAGATTGTCTCCAATTCATAAACAAGAAAATTAGCCTTAATTACAGCTAGAGCTATACGTTGAAACTAATTAATCCCACCTAATGAGTCTTTTTTTGTCCTATTTATCATGCCTGGGTGCATGGTCGTATCTCCGTTAGACCTTCATACAAACGTTAGAATTATAATAATCGAATGTTTGCATTGGTGGTTTTCAACATAAATGGCGACAAATGTTCAAACTGCTTGTTATAAATTTGCATATGTACATTAAATGCTGGTTGTATGAAGACTCGAGGACAATGGTGTCATCACAAAAATAGAAATGCGGGCCAACACCTCTCCCCAACCCCACCCACACCCATCCATTAACCACAAACTTTAAAATTAGTGCTTTTATAGTAGTTAGGTAGATTTGTTTTTGGGTTGGTGGGCCATTGCAAAAAGCTCCGTTGGGCCCTGTTCTAGTATTTTTAATCTGGCATAATATGCAGTCTATTTTGGGGCCATTCAAAAAGGACGTCTACGAAATTCCTTTAAAAATTTACTCCCACTCCCTAATAATAACTTTAATTTGGTATTTATTTTTTTGAAAAGTAGAGTGCGCTGCAAATTTGTTTAAGCATACCAAGGCTCATCCTATAAATTTCCAAGCACCCGTCTTGCTTCCAGTTCCACTGCATTTCCCGACCTCGAAGGTAAATTCCAGCATAAAATTGGTGTTTAACACAAATTTTGGCATTATTCCCGACTTTTTTGAGGTTTTAGAAATTCAGGTACATTTGATACTGGGTTTAATTTCTTTTGGTGTCACTTTCTCCCTCCCTCTTCCTTGTCCACATGCCAGCAGACTCCTCCTACCCCTCTTGAGGACGTATTTTTTGAATGCCCCATTATTACTTTATGGACTAATATGTTTGCAATTTGTATTTGATAAGGCTCTTGCAGCCACCTGATGCTGCATTTTTGTTATCTTCTTTGACCCAGAATTATCATAAAAGCCATATTAATAATTTGACCATAGACAGCTAAGCTGTTGATGTGGGTTGCTAGTCATGTAGTGTTATTTCTGTGCAGTTTGCAGCTTCACTTGTGTAACTAAACACAAAGTACTGAAAGTAATAAATTTACTTGTTCAGACGGAAGTATGAAAAATGTGTCCAGAAGCCTCAGTTGGCAAAACAGACATGTGGTATCCATGATTGCTACAATGTCTGGAGAATAAATAAATATGCCGAGCTATTGACAACTAGGTCGCGTTTTAACACGACGTGGACCATTATTTATTCATAGTTCGTTATCAATATTAATGAGATTGCCAAGTTTTTCTACAAAGACTAGCAGATAAGATTTATTTTCGCTTATTGAATGAATGTATTATCTTGGGTAGTTCTAGACTACTTATGTAACTAATGTGCGTTGAAAATCTAATATGGAAATTAGTTTAGTTACCTGTAATGTCCACATCTGAAGGCGATCTTCATACTTAAAATACTGTAAAATAGCAATGCTATCGTTGGTCTTTTAACTACAAATATTTAGTTATCAGTGGCCCAACTTTTTTACTTCTTTAATTTCATTTTAGATTACTTAATTGTATTACACTCCCATTGACAATGCAGTTGTAAAAGTAAGCTGCATGTACCAAGTTATGGTTCATTTAAGCTTGTTTTGCAAGGTTTAATTTAAGTGTTCATTCAAGAACACCTGTTGATTTTCTAATTTGTTCAGTAAACTTGCTTAAGAAATTCCTAGTAATTTCATGGCTCATCCTATGAAATTTCAACCACCCCTCACAACAGTATGTAACTGGTGATTAACTTAAGTTTGAAGCATTGTTTTAATTTTCTAAATCGCCAGTAACGTGCAACTTTTCCTTTGATGCCCTTCCAAAACTGACATATGTCGAATTTTAGGAATTTTCTTTTATTACATGTAAAAGACGTTTATACAATGTGGAATGCACCGCATCGAATTAATGCCAAAAAACTTTTGGGGCTCGATTAAAAGAAACGAGCAACTACTCTGAACGTAATCTTAGCAAACACAGCAGGAAAGAAAATCAAAAATTATTTGTCGAAATGCCTTTATTTAAATAACAAAAGAAAATATAGTGAATAAAACCGTTCAACTCAGCATTTCAAATTCTTTAGATTTGCCATTCATTTCCATCGTTACCTCAGCTCGCGACTCAAAAAGCCACGTATTTTTGGGCGAGGTGCATTCAAAGCGCATTGGAACAGACCAGGTTATTCGAATGTTTTGTTTCTGGCTAATACAAAGCAGGGAATGAGTTTGGAGTAGTGGAATGATCGGAACGAATACTCTAGAAGCATTTGCGGTGGACAATGCTGGGCCCAGACTCGTCGTATTCTTGTTTGCTGATCCACATCTGTTGGAAGGTGGAGAGGGACGCCAAGATGGAGCCTCCGATCCAGACAGAGTACTTCCTCTCTGGGGGCGCAATGATCTTGATCTTCATTGTGCTTGGGGCAAGGGCAGTGATCTCCTTCTGCATACGGTCGGCAATGCCTGGGTACATGGTGGTGCCGCCAGACAGGACAGTGTTGGCGTACAGATCCTTACGGATGTCCACGTCGCACTTCATTATGGAGTTGTAGGTGGTCTCGTGGATACCACAAGATTCCATACCTGGAAACATAATCAGACTTTTAGAAAAAGGTCTCAAACAGCGGTGTCATGGTTTTGCCATCTGCCGATTCATGACCAACTCGTAAAAACCACAATGGTACTTACCCAAGAAAGATGGTTGGAAGAGAGCCTCTGGGCAACGGAACCTTTCGTTACCGATGGTGATAACCTGTCCGTCGGGCAACTCATAGGACTTCTCGAGCGAGCTGGACGATGCCGCAGTGGCCATTTCCTGTTCAAAGTCGAGGGCAACGTAACACAGCTTCTCCTTGATGTCCCTAACGATTTCTCTCTCGGCAGTGGTGGTGAAGGAATAGCCTCGCTCCGTCAGGATCTTCATTAGGTAGTCGGTGAGATCTCGCCCGGCCAAGTCCAAACGCAAGATGGCGTGGGGTAAAGCGTATCCTTCGTAGATGGGCACGGTGTGGGAGACGCCGTCACCGCTGTCCAAGACAATACCTGTCGTCCTACCAGATGCGTACAGGGACAAGACAGCCTGGATGGCCACGTACATGGCTGGAGTGTTGAAGGTTTCGAACATGATCTGGAAAATGACCAAAGGATGCACGGTTAGGATATTTCACTTGCATTCCTCATTTTAACAATGCTTGCAATCAGGATCCTTACCTGGGTCATCTTTTCTCTGTTTGCTTTGGGGTTCAAAGGGGCTTCCGTGAGCAAAACTGGGTGCTCCTCTGGGGCCACCCTGAGCTCATTGTAGAAGGTGTGATGCCAGATCTTTTCCATATCGTCCCAGTTGGTAACAATACCGTGTTCGATGGGGTATTTCAGGGTTAGGATACCTCTTTTGCTTTGGGCTTCATCACCTACGTAACTGTCCTTCTGGCCCATGCCAACCATAACACCCTAAGAGAAGAAGCACTTGGTTAGCATCTTTTTTTTTAAACTTCCAACATTTCAAGAAGTGGTTAGATTCCTGCTTACCTGATGGCGAGGTCGGCCAACAATGCTCGGGAAAACGGCCCTTGGAGCATCGTCTCCGGCAAATCCAGCCTTGCACATTCCAGATCCATTGTCAACGACCAATGCGGCAACTTCGTCGTCACACATTTTGTTATTAGGTCTGCAAGATAGAAACAAATTCTGGTTAGGTCAAGGTGGCAACACTTATGCAAATTGAAAATCTCGTAATGGTGTCATCATCATCATCATCGTGAATGGGGCAACTTGTTTTTCGGAATATTCCTAAAGAGGTCCCGATTTTGTCCTCGAGCCAACAGAACCGTTGTCTTGGCCAACTAAGGTCATTGGGGAAAGGCCCGCCAAAGAGGGTGGGGTGGCTGGACCGAAGTATTAGGTCAGTCCAAATTTGGTCAATTTTCTTTGCCCGGCTTCATTCATAATTTAAAAAGTACGTCGGTGCCTTCGCCAAAAATAGGCAATTGTGGGCACCCAGTCGTCTTTTTTGGGTGGTGGCCTTCTTTCACTTCTACCCACTAGAAATTCTGCGCGGCATTTTTGGTTTGCCAAAAACCTACTCCTTTAACCATTTGCTAAATACTTGACGTTTTAAGTTTTATTCGTAGATACTATCTTTACGAGCGCTAACAATGGAAAAATGGAATTTTTAGTGTTTTTATCTAAAATATTCAGTTTTTCTAAACTTAGCCTGTATTTTTAAATTTGCGTGATGCCAACTTGGAAACCCAACTAAAATGGCAATGCTTCCCGAATTTACTTTTTTAGTAGTATCAAATCTTAATACCGAAAGCATGGTTAGTTGAGAATTGCAATGAATTGCCCATCCCATTTACTAATAGTAAACTTTTAATACTGAAATTTTCTATTTTCAAAACCTATAAAAGCGAACTTTTAACACATTGTAAAAGAATTGATTGATGAATACTTCCAAAATACCAAAATTTCGATAATTTACAATAAATAAAAAACTAACGTGAAAACTCAATAGCTGACAAATTTACCAGAAAATTAAATTTAGGTGTTATTTTAGTTTTTTGAAATCATGACAAACATTTCTTAGCACATATTTGGATAAATGATTTTTGTGGTGATGACCACACCTATTGTCTAGTTTCCGAAAACTGGTGACTCATACAGACTAATTCCGGGATAGCCCGTAAGTTCACTTCACTCGAATCTGCCCCATTAACTTCTTTTTTAAATTTTGACTGGGAGAATTTTGAAATAAATTCAGAAAATTTTTACCAATTTTGCGGCTAGTACAAAGATGTCAGAAATGGCAAATTGAAATTTTAAATAACAAATTAACTACTTTAAATTTTTGCAATTTTACTGATATTCACATAATTTGGCATTTTTGATTTCTGACATTTACTGATTTTTTTATGTTTTAATGTATGGCGTCTACAAGCTTCCGTAATTTAGAACATTTACACCCAGTTTTCCGTAACTTCAAAATTTGGCGCCTACAGATTTCCGTAGTTTTGATATCTAACAAATATTGGGCATCAAATCCATGAATACCAGCATTTTTAAAAAATTAACTTTAAGATGTAAAAAAATTAACTTTGAATAAATTTAGTTTTTCAACCAATTCTACTTTAAAATGTGTTAAATATACACGCGTCAAAGCATAGAAATCTTAAAATAGAATCCCGTTATCAAAGGCTTTGCTCAAGTTTTGATCCAAGTTAGCATCATCCACACACGCGTCCTCATCAAACAAAGGTTTTTGACAATCCGATTTTCAGACGTAGTAGTAGCAGTAGTAATCCACTTCAAAAAAACCAAGATAAATCCTCAGAAGACACCATCACGCAATAAAACATCCCACGAATCGGTAAAGGGAAGAAAATAGTTTTAAAAAATAACCGGTTTTGCACAACACACCTGTTAAGGTTTTCTAAGCGAGGAAATAAGCGGAGGCTTGTAAAACAAGTCTTTTGAAGCTTGCTGAACGGTTTGTACTGATTGAGGATGTGGACAGCCGATGCTTTTATAAGGAGGGAACCATTCGGCTTTTTCCGACTTTGGGAGGTGGCAATTTTCAGAAAACACGCCCCGTGCCAACCCTCTTGCCCAACCAGCTCCTACTACAACGTTCAAACCAATTTTTTACCATATATGGTAAAAAGGGTGCCTCCGGGCCGTTCTGCAAGACCGGGCAGGCAGGCGGCGCTGCCGGCGCCGGTGACGTCACCCGGATCGATAAGCGACAATGAAAAGCCGGCAACGTAAAAATTTCAGTAATCTTAGTGATGTAAGACTGGAAATCTTTCCGTTTTTTCTGATAACCAAATATAAGGTATCTGAAAATCTGTAATCTTAAAGGTATAACCTACAGACGGCTAGATACCGGTGGTTGGAATCACATCGATAACAAAGGTCGGCTTGGCCGGCGTCATCTACAAATTCCCTCCAAACAACTCCCCCCATATCACAGAAAAGGTGAAAATATTGATTTTTTTTATCGTTTCTGTGGTGGACTTTACCCGATTTATCTTTCGGATGGATGCTGGGAAGAAAATCTGCTCGGAATATGGGTACAAAATCCAACCACTATGCGACGGGTGAAAGATGCCGGGAAGCCGGCTCTTGCTTTACTTAATTGCCACGTTCCAAATTTTTCGAATGTGAAAATTTGGAATTTTCAACGTGTTCTTTTTGTCTGTATTTGTGATGGATTCAGAGGAAAAACAACGTCGAATTTCAACGACCTAAACCCAAGCTTCAGGATGTCAAATTTGAGGTAAAAATAATGAAAAAAAATTGTCGTTTTTCAAGGCTAGCCACCTGCACAACACATTGTAGGACGCCATTTTGGTGTTATTTTTAAAAATTTGTAACAAAATAAAAGGTTATACTTACGGTTTGGTGGAGCAAACAAACGGCAGACAACAACCGAAAAATCCTCTTTCGAAGCAAGTGGCAGTCGCAAAGTGGCTGGGAGGGACTCCAAAGAATTTGGACTCGTCCGAGGGGGCGACAATGGGAACAAGGGTACAGATGGTTTGATTTTATTGGGGTTTATATGTGCTTGGGACCTGCTTTTACACTGTTTTTGGGACCGGATTTTGAATTTCCGCAATCAATTTCCAACTTTTCAGACTCTGGGACCCACGTTTCATTCACGGAAATTGGTTTTATTAGTAGGTATAAAGTGCCTGGCGCCCCTCGTCCACAGTTTCATGGCCCAAAACGCCATATATGGTCATAAAACGAGAGGCGCCCGCTGATTGGCCACGGCCACCAGGCCAGCTATCGGGGGGCGAAACATGGCGGACACAACACAAAAGATTGGGTTTGAAAGTTTGAAGGGAAACGGTATTGCACCCGTGTCCGCTACCATGTTGGCACCCCTGATGAACCAGACGGGGTACAGCTTTATGTCACCACTGGTAACGATGCCCTGGACAACCCACTACAGCGGCTATGGACGCTTACCGGTACCCCCAACTCCCCTCCCACAACCTCCCTAAATTTCCCTTTGATCAGGACTGTCCACACCCCATTGTAAAAACCGATGAATTTTTCTGCTCAACGTCCGTGGGCCATTCCTCAGCGATGAGCACATAAGTTGCATAAAATACTACATGATAAAATAAACGAAAATTTGTTAATCCTACAAGGGTGGACTGTGGTGCGTCATGGGGGCCTGGTTGTGGGGGAGCTGGCACCCCTGTTTACTTAACTTATTCCTGCTTTGGTCCATAGGTTGCTTACAAGACATGATAAAATAAGCTAAATTTTGTCAACACCACTAGGATGTACTATGTTGTGTCTTGGGGGTCTTCTGGGAGGGGGAGATGGCACCCCCTGTCTATAAGTTATTCCTGATTTGGTCTATAGCTTTCAGATAGGTGGCATGAAAAGCAGGATAAAATAAGGGGCATTCAAAAAGGACGTCCTTAAGAGGGGTAATTCTTCTGGCATGTGGGGGGGGGGGGGTTGAGGGGGGCAAGTAATTATGGGCATCAACTATTGATAGCATATTTCTGTTAAATTGAGTTATAAAGGTCAGTGAAAAGGGAAGGGATACTAGAGGAAATGTGTCCTCAGTCCCAAATATAGTTGAATTTTTAAAACCTCAGGGAAAGTCAGGAATTATGCCTAAATTTTGCCAATTTTATGCTGGAATTTCCCTTCGAGGTCAGGAAATTTCAGTTAATCAGAAAAATCTGGGGGGAAAATGTTGTGGAATCGGCAGTGAGACGGGTGCTTGGAAATTTCTAGGATGGGCCTTTGTGTGTTCCAACAAATTTGTTGGACACCCTACTTTTCAAAAAGATTAAGGACGTCTATAAGGAGGGAGGGGGTCGGGAGTAAAATAGACACTGAGTGGGGGAAGGGGTGAATTTTTGACGAAATTTAAGGGACGTCCTTTTCAAATTGCCCCTAACCGAAAATTCGTCAACACTACGAAGGTTGACTATGGTGCGTCATGGGGACGAGGGGGAATTGTGGTGGGGGATCTGGCACCCCCAGTCTATGTATAACTTATTTCTGCTTTGGTCCATAGCTTACAAATTTTGACCACTGAAAATGAAAATTGCACATGCCCTAAGGGTGTCTTTATGTGAATCGTGACCACTTTTTTGATAGCAGGATTTATGGTAAAAAGAAAAACAAGGATTTAAGGATACAGGGTGTGGGCAAAATCGCATGTGTGGATGGCACACAAAATGGCATTTAAAATTGTCGCGGCACACCAACTGAAAAATACACAAAGATAGTAAACGCAGGATTTATTGAATTAGATAGGTTTAATTTAGCAACGAAAATTTTTCCTTTATGTCACTGGAATGAAGTTTGATATCTTGCACAAGTTGAATTCCAGTGTTTTTAACTGGTGTGCCACGACAATTTTAGGCCTAGTTTAGTGGGCCGTGAGCTAAAAATAAAGGTTGCAAAACACCGGTGAGAGTGAGAAAATGTGGGCAAACCATGGATATTTACTATAATTTTGAAATTTCCTGCAAGGGGCGTTGAGAAATGTTTGTGGCCCCTGGATTCGAAACAATGTTGTCGTGGTTTTATACTGTGAGACGTGTCATATTTTGTGCGATTTGCATTGCCAGCTGTGGATAAAATAGATCTGGTATTGACTTGCCCCATAAAGCAACCATAAAATATGAAAACATCATGGTGTCTGCCACATGTGTGTAAAAGTGTGGTTAGGTTTAGCCATTGCAAAATCTTTAGTGTAGTAAAACACATCTTAACCATACTTCTCTTATCCGGCTCTTCGGCTTAACCGGCGGTTCAGAAAGTTTTAAAAATGAAATTGTTTTTAAAGTTTTTTTTGGGAATGTATAAAAGGTAAATACCACAAAATTTACTTTTTTACACTAAGTATAGACTAAAGATGTTTGGGTTCAAATAGACACTTATGTAGGTCGGGCATCATATAGGCATCATATCTAAATTTATCCAAATTGTCATATCATTTTCTGAAATTTTGTCATTGTTTATTTATTTCATGTTTGTACACCCAAAATATACACCCAAAAGATTAAAAAAAAAAATTATTTAATCAACTGATTTCGTTTTTTTTTAATATTTATAGTTTATTTTTTTGTTTTTTTTTTTTTTTGTTTTTTTTTTTTTTTGCTAAATAAATAAAAAATTTATGGATGAATAAATTTGCTTGAATATACTTGGGTTGCCGACTCACTTCGCCGACAGAACATTTCGCCGACTTTTAATCCATTATAGAATAAATTTACGATAATTATCTTGTATGTTATTTGAACATAAGTTTTGCCTAGTCTGCCCTAACTCACAACTAACCAAGTTATTCGCCGACTCAATGCAAGATGAGTAAAATTTGTCGGCGAAATGAGTAGTCGGCAAAGTGGGACGATACCATCCATGTTTATAAAGTTTTGTGGTCACCAGAATGTTAACCCATCAAATGCATGCCATTCTTAGACAAATACTGAATGATTCGGGATTTGACGTAATCTTGCCGACTTCCCACTTCGCCGACAGTACATTTCGCCGACTCCCATTCCATTACAGAATAAGTTTACGAGCATTTCATTATAATTAGTTATATAATGTTATTCATAATATTATAATGTTATTTGAAGAATGTTTTTGCCTAACCCAGACCTAACCAAATTATTCGCCGACACAATGCGTAGTCGAGATGAGTAATATTCGTCGGCGAAGTGCGCTGTCTGCAAAGTGGGATGATACCATCCATGTTAAAAAGTTTTGGGGTCAAGTAGACCCCAGGTGGTTATCGGTGTTTTCAAAAACAAGGTGGTCATCAGATGGTTAACCGACTAAAGCACGACGGATAAGAGGGGTTTTACCATACAATGATTCAATGTTTTCCCCCCATGCATAAAACTGCACGAAATTAGCCTGGATAAAAATTGCTTAATTCTCATTGCTTTCTAGAACTGGCGGACGCCCTGTAGTCTTCTGGCAACAATGTTGTGTTGGTTTTATTTTGTAGTTTAGGAACAAAAAAAAATTTTTTTTGGAGATTCGAGAATCCCCTCACTTTAACCTTCGTCTTTCTACTTGTTCCCCTTATGTTAGGAACCGCCGAAAGGCAAACGTCTCCACATTGAGACTCCTAGGCCAAGTACAAGGTGGTTTAATGTTGCTATTTTAATAAGGGGAAAGATTCGGGACAGGATCGATTGCAACAAATGTCGATCAGTGTTTACAGATTATGTTAATCGGAAGTTGCACCAGGCAGAAAAACTTCTGCACATTAACTGCAGCTTTTCTGGTGTATAATTGAACCAAATAATTGCTGTTTTACTGTCATTGGGAACTGCAGTATTGCGGCTGCAGTTTCTTACTGCACTTATGCAAATTAACTGCAGTTTTTCTGTTGAATAATTAAACAAAATGCTGCTGTTGTTCTGTCATTTGGAACTGCAGTTTTACAGAAACATGAGTGCTGCAGTTTCTTACTACACATTTACTGAAGTTTTTCTGGTGTATAATTAATCAAAAGACTGCTGTTGTTCTGCCATTTGGAACTGCAGTTTTACAGCAGCATGACTGCTTCTTACTGCAAATTAACTGCAGTTTTTCTGTTTAATAATTAAACAAAAGACTGCTGTTGTTCTGCCATTTGAAACTGCAGTTTTACAGCTGCACGACTGCTGCAGTTTCTTACTGCACATTTACTGAAATTTTTCTGGTGTATAATTAAACAAAAGACTGCTGTTGTTCTGCCATTTGGAACTGCAGTTTTACAACAGTATTACTGGTGCAGTTTCTTACTTCACACTTTCTTCACTTCTGCACATTAACTGCAATTTTTCTTGTGCAGTTTTTCTGCCGTTTGGAGCTGCAATTTTAGTTTTACAGCACTTTTAATGCAAAAAATGCAGTTTTTCTACCCTTCATAATTGCAAAATATTTGTAGTTTTAATTTCTGCCATTAACTACACTTTACTGAAAAAATGTTGTTATAATATACGTAGCCCCCCAAAAAATTTGAATTTGGGGAGGATTAAAAAAAACGTAATGCATGATTGCCTGTATAAGTTTTGTTAGTCGGCTTCACCCCTTCCAGAGGTCAGTGCATTAAATCAGAAATTTTAATTGACGTCTCTTTTAAACGGCTGGTTTGATAACTTGCTCTGCTGCTTGTCCATGACCGATTGATTTTATCTAGGGCACCTCAGTTAGGGCTCAAATCCATTGTGGCCCAAATGGGGTCAAATGACGAACAGATGGCTCACACGTGTGCCTTGGGGCTGGGTAGTCCACTGGAACAATTTTTAAGATTAACATTTCTCAGAAGGCAATTTGTAAGATTTTACCAAAATGTCGTCAAAATTAACATGTGTAGGTTAATTTAAACAACATGGCATTATCCTCATTCACCCGAGAGGCCAGTAGCTCCAACCGGAAACGCTGATTTCGGCGGATGTGAATGTGCGCATGCGCAAGGTTAATTAGAAAATCAGTTCCGGTTTCATCTCAACGTTTTTTGAATTCCTAACAGGCACAGATTATCTGATGTTTCAAGGGTCTTTTATGAAGTAATTGTCAGTTACACCCTAACAGAAATAAAGCCAAACATGACGTCATTCAGGCAATAATGACGTAATTTTCTAGTTTGAATAACCACAAAGGTGTTTTTAAGTAACTGGTTTTCGAATGAATCACAAGTTGAATAGATTAATAATTTACTGTTAGTTATTTTTATTAAAATTTAGCGTCGTCATATTGAACATGACGTAACAACGTCATACAGTATATTATGATGTCATGTTTTAGGGATTTGACTTTGTGTCATATATTCGGTGAAATTTGGGAGTGACCCTCAATTTAACCTCATGTGACTTATTCATAAACAACTTCTTTTAAAATTCAACGAAAACTGACTGAAACTTGAAGTTTAAAACATTTCCTTGTAATATTCCATGAAATACGGGAAACCTGTTCAATGAGTTTTCAGGAAGTCTGCAATTTCCACGCCATCTTAGCACCGCTGGAATGCCATACTTTGTCTATGGTATTTCAGCTGCCAAAGGCTGTTCAGCCAGCCACGACAAGTATTAGTGACTCTGTCAAATCTGGGAGTAAACATAGCGACCATTGCCCTTAGCTTCATCTGTAAATATTTCATGAAATATGAAAAAATGTTTAAACCATGCAATTTTTCAACGACGCTGGAATGCCATGCTATGTATACGACATTCCAGCCGCCAAAAGAGGTTTAACCACGTTTAGCCCTGCCAGTACTTTGAAAGTGAACAAAAAGTGTTCTAAACTTGATCTGTCTAGAATTTTTTTGTAACCACTTTCCACGCCATTTTAGCGACGCTGGAATGCCATACAATGTCTACTGCATTCCAGCTGCTAAAGACGTTTAGCCACATCATGTTTTAGTCACTCTACTTTGTGTCATCTAGTCTACAAATCCTTTGAAATTGAACAAAAAAAGTGTCCTAAACTTGATCTGTAAATATTTCATGAAGTATGGGCTTTCCGGAATTTGCGCAGTCACTTTTCCTAGCATTTTATCAACGCTGGAATGCCATACAATGTCTATGGCATTCCAGCCGCCAAAGGCTTTTCAGCCTCCACCTTAAGGTACTAAGTATATTTTATTTTGTGTGGAAATGCTGTTAAATATTTTCAATGTTTAATATGTTCGTGTCAACATATACCATCAAAATTGCCTTTTTAGGAAAGTGAGAAACGCCATGGCGCTCCTATGTATATATTGCTAAGTGTGATAAAAGTAAATATTTAGGATTATATCTCGTATTGTGTGTCGTATTATCTCATTTCAGCTGATTCACTGAATTGGTGACATTCCTTTCCGCGTATATACGTGATGTCATCTGACAGTCATCAGGTTTTGTTTGCAAAAATCGTGCATGTACACGCCTCAGGCCACTACACAATTTTGTATAGCTATGACGTCACTATAGTACGAAAATGTTTTTATGGGGAGGGGTGATCTAAATTAGTTAATCCAGTTCAATTAATTTATAGTACGAGTTTGGCGCAATTAACATTGATGTTGCGCTTATATTTAGAACCTGTAATTTTAAGGTGGCGACAGAACTATGCAATTTTGCGAAATTTTCGTAAAATACAATCGCAGTTTTTTGAAACTGACATATGCAAGTTTGACACAAAATTAGAAGTTTTACGCATTTTGTAAATATAATGTCATCACATTCAAATGATCTCAATATTGATACTTTTCTTTGGTTCTGTTTCAAAGACTTTTATCAGTAGAGGTGGTCACGCAATTAATTTTAGCCGATTAAAAAAAATCATCTGAAATTTACATGTGGGCATGTGCCATCTTCATGATCTCCCATATTTCAGCCGATTTTTTGCAAATTCGTTTTATTTAATCGGCTGAAGTTAGTTGCCTGCCCACACCTAGTCAATTTCGAGTGGTCATGCAATTGATTTTAGCCGATTAAAAAAAATCATCTGAAATTTACATGTGGGCATGTGCCATCTTCATGATCTCCCATATTTTAGCCGATTTTATGCAAATTCGTTTTATTTAATCGGCTGAAATTAGTTGCCTGCACACACCTAGTCAATTTCGAGTGGTCATGCAATTGATTTTAGCCGATTAAAAAAAATCATCTGAAATTTGCATGGGGGCATGTGCTGTCTTCATGATCTCCCATATTTTAGCCGATTTTATGCAAATTCGTTTTATTTAATCGGCTGAAATTAATTGCCTGCCCACCCCTAGTAAATTTGGAGTGGTCATGCAATTAATTTTAGCCGATTAAAAAAAAATCATCTGAAATTTACATGTGGGCATGTGCTGTCTTCATGATCTCCCATATTTTAGCCCACTTCACTCAAATTCGTTTTATTTAATCGATTGAAATTAATTTCTTGCCCATCCCTAGTAAATTTGGAGTGGTCACTCCATTGATTTTCTGCAGATTAAAGAAAAAGCACAACTTTGTAGAAAATCGGTTGAAATACGTGAGCATGTGCGCAAGCGCTCTTCATAACCTCGTACATTCCAACAGATTTTATGCAGATTCTTTTTATTTAATCGGCTAAAATCCATTGCGTAACCACCTATAGTGTGTTAATCTCCAATTATATGTAGAATTAACAGTTCGTTCCTATTTGTTCGCAGGTATTAATCGACGATTAACCTCAGCATTGTATACACGTCAGTAACCGGATGTAGTACCGCGGCCATCTTAACAATTGACGATTCACGTGGTAAATCCTAACCAAGAGCTACAATTTCAGAAAATTTAACGGTTAGTATCTTTTTGTTTATAACTAACAAACTGTTCCTTTATTTGTCCGCATGTATTAATCGATGATTAAGGTGAATCACAACCCTATCACTTTCAATGGGTGAATAATCAAAACACAATTTCAGCCAAACAAAAAGAGATTAAATAAAATTAAAAATAGCTAAAATAGCTTGATCAATCAGCAATTGCATCACTTTTTCGTTTTTGACTTTGAAATGGTAGATTTTTTTTCAAATTAATAAACAAGTTTGAAAAATGTCCATTAATTTACCCACGCTGCCAGCAGGTGGCAGCACGAGAATTCAAATTAACGGACATTTTTCGAACTTGTTTATTAATTTTTTAAAAATCTACTATTTCAAAGTCAAAAACGAAAAAGTGATGCAATTGCTGATTGATCAAGCTATTTTAAACAATTTTTATTTTTATTCAATCTCTTTTTGTTTGGCTGAAATTGTACTTTAAAATTTCACCCATTGAAAGTGTTAGGGTTGTGATTCAACCCGAGCATGTCGGTAACCGGAAGTAGTACCGCCGCCATCTTAACCATTTCGATTCACTCGGTAAATCCTAACCAAGAGCTACAATTTCAGCTAATTTAACGGTCAGTATCTTTTCGATTAAAGTGGCAACAGAGTGACAGAAACAGTTTACACAAATGTGCAACATTATAAAGATAGTGCAGATCGAGGCATGGCTCATCTGGAATTAATGTGGCCGGAACGAATGACGTTATAAAATTCTAATTTAATAATGTCTGACGTACGTGGGCCGTTTATTTACGTGTGTTATCAATTTCGACACCCTCACTCGCTTACCACAAACTAAAGTTCCAGTTGCTGCTTTTCGTCACCCTCGAAACGAACTGAGGGGAGGAACCATGAAGGGTCAAAGTTCAAGGATATGTCCATATACTTGTTTCTTTGTTTCGCAATGGGACAGAGATTCAAAATGGAAAACAATGACCGTAGTCACGGGATGGATTTAATCTTAGCTAAAATCATAATCTTAATGGAAATCAATGAAGGTGCGCATGCGCAGACGGAAGTCATTTTTCAGCTAGGATACAATAAATTCTGCGACTGCGTTCAAAAAACATGTTCATAATGATTTTGCACTGGTTTTCCCCAATTTAAATTTTTTTCTATAATTTGTGCAAAAATGTTCGTGCAGGTTTGGACATGTTTTTCGAAATTTAAAATTGTTCTAGAATTTTAAAAAAACTTTTTCATTCAGGTTTGAACAGGCTTTCCAAACTTTCAAATTTTTTTATAGAATTTGTAAAAAAAAAGGTTTGGACAGGTTTTCCGAAATATCGAATTATGAGAATGCAAGGTTATTTTTTGCAAAGTGTATGGGCAAAGTTGTACGAACATGTTTGTGCAATTTCTAGAAACATTCGAAATTTTGGAAAACCTGTATAAATCTTGTTAAAAATGTAATCAAATCGGTTTTCAGCTAGGATGAAATTAAATTGAAATCCAATAGGAAACTTTGGAAATCCTGCTCAAAGTGCTTGGTTTTTTGCACGAATACTAGAAAAGATTTAATGTTCGAAAAATCTGTTCAAGCCTAGAATATGTTTTTGCAATTTCTAGAAAAATTGGAAATTTCCGAAAATCTTTATTAACTTTGTAAATTTTTTATCCAAATTAGTGTTCATTTAAGGTGATTTCCATTTCTTGATTAAATAAGGCCGTTTATTTACTTATTTGTAGGATTATTGATATCACAGTTTTGAGATATTAACTGTGCACGTGAAAACTTTCTAGTATGCTATTATCAAGAAATCTCGTTTGTATACAACATTGAGGAACACCAATTTTAACGTGATAAAAAATTGATAGCCTTGTTTGGGAAATAAATATCCGGAAACTTGGATGATCGATTCAACCTTCAGAGTTCGATTTTCAAAGCCGCCATTTTGAAAAAAGCATAAATCTTTATTTATGTAAACATTTTGTTATTTTTGTTAAGTACTTGCAAACACGAAGAGGGTCGTGGGGAAAACGGGTCAATGTTAGTCTTACCACCTGAACAGTTGAATGAAATAAGCGTTATTAGAGCTTGCAAGATTATTAATAACTTGGATTTCAGCCAATGACGCGTATACGCCATGAATGGAAACGACCGAATTATTCGAATCCTAATGATTCTAATTGGGGATTCACACGATTTTTTTGGGGGGTATTTTTGTTCGGAAATTTAAATTGGTTTTGATTAACATTAGCGTGATGACCAAATTATTGTTAAGTGCTCAGACTGATAACCTTCCTTTTTAGGTCGCTGACCAAAGCTTTATCGATCTCATTTCCCTTGGAGGAAATGAATAACCTATGGTCTGGTCAACTGGAAATGCAGACCACATGCAAATGGACATTCCGGATAATGGGACCACTGGATATGAGGATCATGAACCCAAAATTCTATTAATAGGTAGGCCTATGTTACTTATTTACAACATAGGGGTGATCCATAAATTATGTCACACTTTTGTGCCTCTTTTTAAACACCCCCACCCCTTTGTTACAATTGTCACAAATGTTACTACACCCCATCCATAAAAATGTCACAACCCGTCGATTACTCCTCCCCCCAATTATTTTTTAATAATTTTATATTCTTTTATAATTGTATTTGTTAAAATACTTAAGGGGGATCACAACCCTATCACTTTCAATGGGGGAAATTTTGAAACACAATTTCAGATAAACAGAAAGAGATTAAATAAAAATAAAAATT
>JAQGBW010002188.1:0-20967 GCA_034698625.1 Julus scanicus
AAAACCAATAGAAGTTTTCTATTGATACCAATAGAAAACAACGTTCCAAATAACAATAGAAAACAATAGAAATCTCTCTTGTTTTTTTCACCAGGGAAAAACCGAGCTTCGGAATTTACTGTCAACTTCACTATCAGAATTTGCGTCAACACGGTATTCTATCCTTATAACAACGTGTAATTTTGTTAACAGCATTTGTAAAATATTGAACTTTTTAAATAAAATTATGAAACAGTTTTGCAAAAAATTTTCCGCCAAATACTCCGGTCCAATACTTCAAAAATCTGGCCAAAAATCGTGCTTCGGAATTTACTGTCAATTCTTCACTATCAGAATTTGCGTCAACACGATATTCTATCCTTACAATAACGTGTAATTTTGTTAACAGCATTAGTAAAATATTGAACTCTACACAAACACAGGTCAAAAATAACACCGAGTTCAATGTAAATAATTCAATTACTGTAGCTGTTACTTCAACCACCTACGCCACAGTTTGAATAACATTTTAAAATGTTTCTACAGGACCACTGAACCGTGCTGACCCACCTCCCCTACACTTTGACGCATTCACGTTTGATAATGTTAGTAGCCAGAAGGGCACAACATTGTAGTTATACAGGACATTTAGTGGATGTTGCTTCTAAAATCATCTTTGGGGATTGACAGTAGTTAGACAACCTTCGACCGTGGTTGTCACTCGAATCTTCTTGTCACCACAGCTGAAATTCTGAAAAAATACCACGAATGGTCTACCATTTTGGAAATACATCACTTGATGACCACTTAAGTTGTTTAATAAATCGGACCTTTTATGGGCCATCTAGCCTGCGAATAAAATATTAATTTTCGCATATAGACCTACATTGTTATGTTAGGAATGATAAATGGAATGCTTTTAAAACAACCTGTGGTATTATAGCACCTTAAACCATTAAACGTTCGGCTGTTGCAAGCGCTTATTGCCTAATAAACAATTAGCCTAGGGTTCAAAAGCGTCTAAAAGCGTACGTTACGTCCCTCTACAACAGGTAATCGAGTAACAAAAACTTTACCGGAGTCATTGTAAAATTCGGTAGCTTGCCTAATGGACACTAAATGGATTTTAAAATCCACTCTTTGAAGTAGTGTTTTCTTTAGTTTTTTTGATGTTGTTTAGTTAGCCCCGACGATGAGTACATGGCACCTCAGGAACAGAGATATAGCGATGAAAAACTACAAGTTTAGTACTCTTCCAAAGCGTTCTGACTTTAGTTGTAGACCTTCAAGACTTAAATTTTGAAAAGTCATCATTGGTGATTGCAGAAAGGAAGTCATTTTCCTTTCCAGTAGTAAAGGCTCAATGTACACAAATAATTAATGGAAGGCAGACATTTGAGCAGTGCAAATACAACTAACATAAAAAATAAAAAAAATAATGGCTACCACAAACAAATGTTGGCAGGCTAAATTTCAACAAACACGTACAGGATATTCTCCAGATTTCTTGTTAATTTATAGATTTTTAATTTCTTGTTGTAGGTTGTTGTTTTTGCGAATGGCCATGTGTGGACTATATTTCGCCAATAATGGGTCCTACACAACCATGGTTGGACCATTAGTTAACCATAGATGAGCCATATTGGAAATACAATATATGGGCCTCATAAATCAGCATTGATCCTCAGTCTACACATCCAGTAATCAAACGTATAAACTTCCATCAAGTAAGATTTATATACTGTGATGTATTGGCCATATTTACATATACAGATTATGAAAGATTAAAGTTGCATGTTAAAATAACCATGAAAATACATGTGCACATGTTAAAACATAAGGTCATTACATCGATCTGCTTTTGCCCACATGTACTTATTATGGCCTGATAGTCCAATTTCTGGTCGAGCTATATATGTATAAAAAAGCAATACAAGTCCAAACATGACCCCATATATGTATGATTTTTCCACCAAGGAACCAGGATTAAGACGTTGCATGTCCTCAGTATATTACTTCGACACTGTTGTTGGTACTCGTACCGGGTATGTGAAATGCAGAATTGGACTTCTACTAAACCGCTTCCGTGAAAACAAAATGGAAGCAGGCCAAACCTATAAATGTAAATCGGCCGTCAGTTTTAATTCAGTTGATAAATAAACATGGAGTGTCATTTTGTGGTTAGGGCATGAATATCACATTTGGAATATCTTGTTTTGCCTGCTCAATGGTCTTCCCAAATCTAAGACGCACTTTCTGAAGGCCCCCTATTATCATAAAAATTACCAAATTTTAAAAATGTGCCTGTCATGACAAGCCACATCATTTATCATTGTCTCCTATGGCTACTATATATTGTTTAGTAGTTTGTGTTTTTTTTTTTGTTACTTAAAAGAAATCTTATAAATTTGTTTCACTCCGAGTGAAACTTATCACGTTTTCAAAACGACATGGGTTCGAAAGCAGTAGTAGGTTGGTCGTTTCACACGGGAGGGATATTGCCATTGATGTATCTGGAAAAGGTATCATTGGTCCGCGAAAAAGCTCCATCTTTGGTGGTCTTTTACTAGTTTGCACTTGTGCTGGGGCTGTCTCCTTGCTTGCTGAGTGTTACATACCAATTTTAATTTAATTTTCTCAATCCTACGTGCCTTTATGCTTATGAAATAAACGCGAGGGTGTGTGGGAGTCGTGCTATTCGGTGACTTGCAAATCAAATACACTATATGTACATATATCCAAAGCTGTTTGGCGTAATTTCGAGACACGAGTGTTAACAAAAATAGGTTAAAGCCCCTATTGAAAGGAAATACAATTTCACTCAATGGGAGACCCTCATTCCATTCACTTGACCACGAGCATGATTTATCAAAAATATAGTCCAACTTCCGTTCTTGGGCACCTCCATCATCTGGGTATTTCGAAAATACGCAGTAATATTTTTGATTTTCTGGCGATAACTCCATGGATCGTTTTTCTACCGATATCATAATATGCATACCGAAGAAAATCCTGCATTACACTATATCGTGTTTACAAACGTATTTACACAATTGCATGCATGATGAAACGTTTATTTAGGCAATGCATAATGCAATAAATTGCTTACATGCAATACGAATAAAAAAAATGCTACTACTATCATGTTTCTAGATGCTAAGTTTATATAAACATTTTTAAACATGTTTCCAATAATTATGCGACAACTGATTACCATATCACCTGATTGCTTGTTTATCGTATAAAATATCATGCATGATATTTGCTTTTACAAAAAGATATATTAAGAATCAAATTATCGAAGTTGAATAAATAAATACTTCATCATTTAAATAAAATTCTGAAGATTAAAGTTAGATAATAAAATAGCACGATTTGCACAAGTATTCTTTGTTATTTATTTAATATGAAACATCTGAATCTCAATGAACATATTAGGAGAAAAATGTAATCGAAAATCCTTTAGTTGATCTTGATAAAGATTAAACTTTTGCAAAAGCAAACAGATTACAAAAATTATTTGTTCTCATTTAGTAAAAAAAATAATATAAAACAAAGTAGATATATTATTCCACTTTCAACCTTATAATTTGTTAATATTTACGTTAAGCACCAAACTTTCGTTACTTTTCATTCTTGTTATCTAAATGGTCGAAACGTTGCTGCTCATGGAATAAATTCCAGAAACATACACGCCTTTTCTATTCCAAATGTTAAAAATCACTTTATCATCCCCTTAACTTTTAAGGATTCCAGCTGACTAATTTCACCAAGAGAAGCCTGACATAAAAAGTAGCCTAGGGTTACATAAATGCCAATTCGATGGTGTTTTTGTCACAAAACAGCACCCTGCATTTGGTTAACAACTTGTTTGAAAATAGGAAACATTCTCCTTAACTTGGGCACTTCGGTTTTTCATCATAAGGAGGTTCGACTTGGAATAAAAACATGGATCTGTTGGAGGCTTTGCCATAAAACTCTCTCGGGATTCCATTGCCCGGTGAGAGATCGTTTTGCATTTTCTCTTATAACATAAAATGTCCCTGCGCAATCTGACAATGAGGAGGCAGGCAAAAGTAAGCACAGTCATAAAAGTGAAGATGGTTCCCACGATTTCAGCAAGTGTGCATTTTATAGACCTACGGTTTTTGCCAAGATTTTAATCTGTTGCTTCGACTAGCCCAATTGGTGGTGTGCCGTATCGCACTTGTTTGCAGCCTCATGTTTTTTGGGGACTTAAAAATGTTGTTCCGGTAGGCCCAGAGCGGCAAGAGGGCAGTTTTTAGACTTAAAGAATCTTTGTTCCAGAATGAACAATCTTCTAGAGGTATAATAACTATCCCAGTAATAATACAGGACGTTTTCGAAGGTTATGCGATCTACCTCCACCCTAAAAATTAGAACTGGGAATAGACAGACAAGATTACTGAAATTAAGCTTTCAATTTTCATAATTTTTTTTTCGGATTTTACCTAGACTTAATATAGGCTGAATTGTATGACTAATTAAACGAATATGAATATGGATTCAATTGCCTAATGTTGCATTCCATGAAATGGAAATTTGACAATGTGCATGGATGTTCTACAGGTGATTTACAACAATTTATAACACTAATATTGGCAATGCAAAAAAATACAAAATTGATAATGTTCTTAAAAAGATTTGCATTTGCAAAACTTTTATTATCTCAAGAGGAATGAAATCTTCGCCAAGGAACATTAAGCTTTTAAAATGTTACAATCTTTACACACTTTTCTGGAAAAATTATCACTGCAAGGAAGTTTGAATAAACCTGCCATTGATAAACGTTATCATTACAAATTAAAACAACTTATATTCACCCAAAAACAGCAAGTTTATTAATATACATATATTAAAACAATTCAGACTACTTGCTCATTATTTGTCATGAACAAAATTAGTTCCCTTACTATATGTATAGAAAAAAAAAACATTTTTCTAAGAAAAATAAAATGTGGGCAAATAACCATTTGTATTATTATTCTCAATTTAATTAAAGCGATATTGCAAAACTACACACAACACGTTATTGTTTGAATGTCCCTAAACATTTACGTTTATATATATGCGGGGAATTCCCTGTTTTGAAAAGTCTTAAATAAAAAAATAGTTGAAGTCTGAAACTTATTATTTTAATATCTTGTAAAAAACGGAATTAAACCCACGAAAAATGACAGTAATCCAGTGAAGGTAAGTAAACCAGCTATAGCTTCAAATTTGTGGAGAATCTGTACTCGTAGTATTATTGAAGATGATTTCAGTAGTAAAAGCGCCGTTGTTTTACCGCGCATATTTCAACTTAAAAAACACCTACGCGAAACTGAAAGGCGCTGCCTCCATGTGCGCCAAAATCAAATGAACCATGGAACATGGAATTTGCTTGGCAAAAGAATGTTACTTTATTCATTTGAACTGATGACGGTTGATTTTTATGTCACTGATGTTTCAATGAACATTTCAAATGGCAGTGTAATAAATCTACTTGTAAGAATCAAAGCCATAAAATTAGAATGGCTTTGATTATAGATCAATGACATAACTTTTAGCACCAAACGATAACGTCGAGAAGGTCAAAATGTTAACTAAAAGATGTCTAACATTAAACGTATGCTAGACAAAGATAAGCAAATAAGCGATCAAAAACTGTATCAAATTCAGTAATATTTTCTAAAATCAATTTCTTTTGTTGACATTTGTGTGTGCAGGGTTATGTGATAAACACCCATGTATCCAATAACATTGCATCACAACAATCAACCATAACAGTATCACTATTCTGCACCAACAAAGGTTTTAAGGATGATTTTAATGTCACATTAGATAAACATTATAAAATGCAAAGTTAAATTTTCGTGCAACCATTTCAAAAGTTGTCTCAAGTACTGAGAAAAAATGTTTAGTATGGATTTATCACCTAATGTCTTTCAACATAAAACTATTTGCAAAGCAAAATCATTTGGCATAATTTTAAAACCATATAAAAAAATACATCGCCATTTGTTAAACATAACGACTATCATATATTTAGTGTACATTATTAAAAGCCATAAAAACATGACGAATGGTACTTTACCATAGCTAATATGCTCTCACATACTTGCTCAGATATTCTTATCAACTCTTCGTCTTTCATCATCAGTCTTTTAAACTAGCCTTTTTGCACGAAGATTTCCAATTTTTAATTGTAAAACCTAATGGTGTCAATTTGTAGTAAGTGATTTTTGATAATGCTAAAATATATTAATGGTGCGAAACCAATTGAGGGCTAATTTGGGTTGCCATTAATTATATGTGATCCTATTTGTGCTATAACAGTGCTTTTTCAACCGGTCTGCAGCAAAAGTTGGGAGGAAGGTCGACAAGATTTTATTTTAACAATGTTTATGTGACGAAAATCTTAAATTTATATAGTAATTATAATTATTAATAACCAGGGGATTGTTCAATGCTTTATAAAAATCCAGTGCTGTATATCGGAAATCCATAAACATTTAGTAGAAATTTCCTAAAATATTCAACCATTTATCTCTAGAACTAGTGCTTGTATTATCATAAGTCCATCAGCATTTAGGAAAAATTTCCTATAAAAACGAACTAAATCCCTCTAGAAAATGGTAGGATCTATTTGAAAACACAGTACCAAACTGACTTGAAAACCAAATCTCATTTCAGTTACATATAGGGGAACTGTTGGTTTCTTTATAAAATCTAGTGCTGAATATCAGAATAAACGTTTAGTAGAAATTTCCTAAAATTTTCCTCTAGAAAACTATAGCACAGGTTTGAATACAAAGTATCAAACTGACATTACAACCAAACCTCATTTCAGTAACATAGTATAGGGGAAATGTTTGTTTCTTCATAAAATCTAGTGGTGTATATCAGAAGTTCATAAACATTTAGTAGAAATTTCCTAAAATATCCAAATAATGGTAGTTTAGATGGTAATTTAGATAATGGTAGCATCTGTTTGAATACAAAGTACCAAACTAATATCAGATAGAAACCTTATTATTTCAGCAAAATATAGAGGGAAAGGGGGAGGGGATGTTCGTTGTTTATAAAATCTAGTGCTGACCAACCAGTGTGTAAATACTTCAAATACAATAGAGTTTAAAATGTGTAATTTTCAATTTTGTAAGCAGCATTAAATGATTATATAAATTGATAAAATACAATACAAATTGGATAAATATCAGCAGCCATCAATATCGTCAGTTTTCGATAATCACAGGGTATGCTGGACGTACCACATTAACTAGAATAATCTAGATTCCATAGATTTTTGGTAGATATATAATAATGCTCTGTGTTCAACCCTTTGTGTAAAAGCGCTAACGTATCCTTTCCTAGAAATGCAATTACTGAGCACACCTTATCGTAATTAGAAATTATGTAATACTAGATCAAAGAAATCATTTCGGCCAGTCCATTAATGGTTGCTAAGAGGAAAAAGCTGCTAACAGTGCATGCTTACTCAATTTAGTGACACGAGGGAAATGAATGACTATTTACGGTAACATAAAAACTTCATCATGACTAGTTTATTGTAGAGGAAATAAACTTCCTTAATTAGCATTGGCGCTCTAAGTGTTGGACACTCGTTAACGATGTTACATTATTAATATCATTTAAACCAATTTGGGATTAACAGTGAGTATGTGCCAAAATTAACTTCAGAATAAAGTTTCAGAAAAAAGGAGTTGAAGAGCATTTTAAAATAAGTTATCACATCAACTCATATTTTTATATTTTACCATGTTTATATGTTACTAGATTTTACTTTAATTCTGCTTATTTTCTGATTATGCACAAATATCAAATCGGTCATTAACTCGTTTGTGAATTTCTGAAATTTTTATAAATTACATTTTTTTCTTGCTTTTACAATTCCTTTGTATTTACAAGTAACTTTTGCACCATATTTAAACCTAAATATGAACACACATAAATATAATTGTTTATCTTTAAATCAATCGCTATATCGTACTGTTTACAGTATATCCAACTTGATGATTGGTTATAATGACATTGAAACTAAATTTGACAACTAAATTGACCTACTAGCCTAAAGAGTAAAGAGTAAACATCAGCCGTTATCAAATCATTAAAACCTACTGAAATCTAGTTCTATTTTAAATTTAAATAAATCAGTAATTAGATGATTAAAGTGACGATGATGGGAATAGATATAAACCTGACTTTTCATTTCAGTATAATTTACTAACAATTTCGAAAAAAATTATGAATAAAACAGATAATATACTTGACGTTTAATAAACACTTCAAACAAGGCCTTGCTCAAAATGTCCTCACATGTTAGTTTTATTTTATTTTTTTAATTGGAAATTTGGCAAACCTTATTCCTATAAACCTCTGTATTGTACCTTATACGAATTCTATAATTTTGTGGTCAACATTAAATTTATCGTAATTTTCACTACAATACTTCCTATAGTTATTAGTGGCAAATATTGTGCGAAATATTATTAATACGTTTTTCGTATTAAAAGGGTTGCAAATGCAATACCCCCAATCAGAACAAATTGAAGTATTGTCAAAGATCCAATTTGATAGCCAAATGTGGTTAGAACTGGATTTATTGAACTTTCGAAGCCTGATATTTCAAGGCACAGTATATAGGCCTAGAAAGCGGCAATTTCCCAATGATCTTATATTTTATATGAGCATCTTATCATTATTTTATACCTAAGTGACAAATCGCTGCGATGCAATAGATTATTTTGACGTCTGCATGCCAAATGGCTAAACTGTAATCGCTAATGTCATGTGATTCGAGCAGTTTCATTACTTGGTCAACAATAGTATATAAAAACCCACTTGCCAGCTTAATTTCATCCAGTGCTGATTATTAGAGTGAATTGTCATTTTTTTAAGCTGAAATTCCGAGACAGTGGGAAACATGACACAGGCACTAACTTCAAACTGCTCGTGGGACCAAAGGTAAGATAGAATAAATACTAAATCGATCTAGTAAATTCATTCCTTTGCAAACCAACTCTTTTTTTAAACACATGAAAGTAAATACAGTACTTTTTAAGATGAAGACGCTAGAAGTTCGTAAAAGTTGCAATCAACTGAAAGAAGCTCAACTCCATTCAGAGAGCTATAAACTTGAAACTCGTTCTGCAAATGTAAAAATGAAAGGAATATTTTACTTTCACTTGGGTTGACTTAAGAAGTCAGTTTCACAGAGATGCTGAGGGGTTAAATAAGCATTTGCAACGTATAATCTTCAAAGCGTTAAAGAAGCTGCCAGATGCAGCAATTTGAGAATATTATTCAAAATGTCAAAGTAGTTTGCGTATTAAAGTATTAATTAACGAAATCCAAGGCCAGAAAAGTCACCATAGCGTCAAACAATGGGATGAAGACAAAGACTAGGTGGAAAAGGCCAGGGTTAATTTTAGAAAACTGAAGACACTGAAAGTAAAGTGACATAGAATTCAGCAATATCACAAATACCAGATTAATTTTGCCAAAGAATTTTTAACTAGGATGAATGTTATTCCATGAGTCTAACATTTCTAAATCATGTGCTTAGAAAGTATTAAATACCTTCTAAAATCAGTTTTCTAAAATTAACCCTGACCTTTTCCACATAGTCTTTTTACACTACTTTTCACTACTGGTATTTTTATACCAGTGTGAAATAATACTAAGCTAAATAGTGAGTTGAATTAAATTTAAAGTAATTTTAACATTAATAAGCATTTAATTGGATGAACTTTCAGATTAACTTGTGTTTGAATATCTTTCTAGCATACACTATTTAGTTTTCTGTTCCACAATAGTTATTTTCCTTAAATAGATTACATTAATATAAACTCGATCGAGATGCTTTAAAATTATTTTTAATATATTTTTGCATATACCATACATCTCAGTACATGCATTTAATGGGTATTCGTATTGTCTCGCCATCACACAGAAGTACAATTTACAATACTAGATTATAGTGAAAAAGTATCCCATTACTTTTTTGAGTATACCGCTTCGTATATCGCCAGCATTTCAATTTGTTCAATAAGTAGTGTCTAAAAAAAACTAAAAACAAACGTGCCTACTTGTCACCCTAAGATGACTCCAAAATACCTCAAATACTGACACAAAATTTGCATTTTCAAATTAAAGTTCGACAATGAAAATTCACGAGCTAAACAGCCTGAACGACTTCAAGAATCAAATGGTGGAAAGCATGAGCGACACATCTGAAGAAAACGAACACGATACTACTGTCAATACAGAAAGCGAAGATATAGAACACTCAAACGTCAATTTCGATCCATGGTGCGATCCAGACAATCCTCGACAGATAAAGTTTCAAGATATCAGCATTGCAGCCTACAAAATTAAAGATGGCATCACAAAGACTTCATGCAAAGTAAGCATATTGCACTACTAATGCTAATCTTAAACAAGACCTTTGACATTTCCTGAATATGACAAAAATGAATTCTGTAGCTCAAAGTTTTTTATGCCTAGCATAATATCATCAGTTTCTTAAACATTTGAAGTACATGAGTTCTAACCTGATGATAGTTTAAGGAGGTATAGAACCTATCACTTTCAATGGGTGAAATTTTAAAACACACTCACAGCCAAACTGAAATAGATTAAATAAAAATAAAAATTGTTTAAAATAGCTTAATAAATAAGCAAAAGAAAACTTGTTTATTAATTTTAAAAAAATCTGCCGTTTCAAAGTGAAAAACGACAATCAATTTCTATTGCTTATTTATCAAGCTATTTTAAAATTTCACCCATTGAAAGTGATAGGTTCTGATTCACCTTAAGGCGGGGCTAAAGCCTATACCTGCCATGAATTTTTTTTCAAACACAGATTTGGGCAAAGTAATACAAATATGCACAATAAAAAAATTGTGTTATGCTCAACCATATTAAATGAACCAAATAGAGCAATTTTTTAAAAAAATTACCTTGTAGCTTTTTTTAAAAAAAATGTTTTTCAAAACGTGGGTAGTTCATTATTTTGATTACGATCGATTCATCAGTGAAAGTTAAAAAATCCATTTATTATTGGCTTTTCACTGAAAATATTCAGATAATAACTTTTCTACATGGTAGTTCATATTCCATTTAATATTAAATTGCAGAAATATATTGTGAAATTTGTGTATTTTTTCGAATTCTGTGTTTGAAAAAAATACATGGCAGGTATAGGGCTTGGATTTGGCTTGTGCACCACCTTAAAATAACCCTTTCTTGTCAACAGCGTTCCAATATATCTTCATTGACAGGGATGGATCTTTACTTCAAAAAAGAATTCAACATGCTCACTGGAAGGTAAGCAGAATATTTCTTCAAATAGGTGACTGGACAGCCTTAGGAGGCTGCAATGTAATATACATGGCATACCAATGCCGCTAAGGCTAATATGTGCCCTAACTAACAAATATCTTGTCATCTTCCATACAGCTTCAAGGAACGTGGTGCCAGATTCACCCTCATGATGCTTCCTGCTCACCAGAAGTTAAAAGGTGTAATTGCAGCCTCTGCCGGAAATCACGCTTTGGCCCTAAGCTACCATGGCCAAGATTTAGGGATTCCGGTGACAGTGGTAATGCCAATTGTGGCCCCTTTAATGAAGGTGCAGTTATGTCGTTCACATGGAGCTAATGTCATTGTCAAAGGACAGGACATAGGAGAGGTAGGACACTCTTTCAATTATGATAGCAACAGTTTGTTACTGGATAATTCGTAATCTATTTCCAAATTATGTTCTTCAACACAGTGTAAAGAAATGGCATTGAGAATGGGTCATGAATCTGGAATGGTTTATATTAACGGGTGAGTAAATATATCTCCAGAATCTGGATTGATACTAGATTTCTTAATAGCAGATTTCCTTTCATCATAGATATGATCACCCTCATATATTGGCTGGACAAGGCACAATGGGCCTCGAAATTGTTGAAGAAGTTCCTAATATCGACGCTGTTGTAATCCCTGTGGGAGGAGGAGGACTTATCGCTGGTGCAGCTCTGGCTATTAAGAGCGTGTTGCCTGATGTCACCGTTATTGTAAGTTTAGGAACATCAGTGAGATGTATTTAATCTCTTTGAACAATAAGAGTTGGTTTTCTGTTGTCACTTATTGGATTTGGAATTGATAGATTGTCCATGTATCCTATATATAAAGTCAAACAATTAGATTGAATTTTATTCTATTTATAGCAATAGAAGTTGCTGTTATGTTTGCATTGACTTTCGAAACTCCAAAAAAGAACATGTCATATTACTTTTGAAACAAATTTCATAATAATAGCCCGGGTGGAAACTATGTAAAGTATGACAAGTATATTGGTATACATAGACATATGCAGAAATTAAACTAAAAAGGACATATTAATCCTTATATAACAAACATGTCCATAAACAATCATGTATGGACATCTCTTAAAATTGGATATCCATATATGGCATACTGACAATATACGCGATATCTTCCAAATGTCCCAATACGTTTTCACTTACTTTTTTGGTCATAGATGAATCGGTAATTCTCATTTTAGTACAGTCGAACCCTCATAATTGCACTAGTCGAAATATGCAATTATCTGGGTTTTGCTTAATACAGTAATTCTGGCTGAATTTTTTGCTAAAATCCTTAATATGGCTAGATTAGCTATGTGAACCATTTATTGTCATTAAACATAGACGTGTGAGCCAAATATGGGCCATGAATAGCAATGTGTGTACCCTATTTCTCCAATGTTGGGTCATATGTGCGTAATCATGGGCCAGATTGTACCTTAAAGAGTAGAACATGTCTTAAAGCATACTCTTGGAACCAGTGAAAAATATGCTCTTAGGTTATGGTTTTAGACAGGCTCATTTATACAACGGGTTCCAAGTCAGGACCGGAACATTTTATGCTTTTAGACATATACACACATGGGGGTTTCAAAATATGTGCATTTATCCGATTTGTGCATTTATTGGGTGTGTAATTATCCGGTCTGTGCAATTAAGCGGTGTGCGAGTATGCAGTCTCGACTGTTTTTCAATTCATTGATGTGCGATTTTAATACATCGAGAGTACTTCCATGAATCGACATAAAACGACATACATATATCGCAATACATGTTTTCTGACATATTTGGAGAATATCATAAATGGGACATAATACGATATTTCCATGGGGAACAGAATGCTGGTCAATGAGAGATCTGAGAACCGCAGAATGTCTACTGCACATGGCAGAAATTAATGCAGATTTCGTTTAAATTAGTCTAAATTTAGCTTTCCCTTTCATCGCATTAATTCTAACGCACATGCGATTACTGGTCAACTATGTGATTTATACAAAATTTCCATAAAATTACGCCCGAGTAAATCCAACTGCATTCTAAAAGTATTTTGAGAAAATGTTATGTATTTTGTCTGGCGTTCAGCTCATCTGCCCAACATATGAATTTTAATTCATGCCCGTATACAAATGTCAGACGTACTTGGTCTTCTGCGTTATAATCAGTTTTGAAAAGTATATTCATATCATTATCTTTAATACGGATTATTTGTGTTGCTGTATTTCTACAGGGAGTGGAACCAGAGCGCTGTGCCAGTTTTACAGCCGCGTTGAAAGCTAATAAACCCGTTAAAGTGACTGCTCAATCCACCCTGGCAGATGGTAATCAGATAGTTGATTCTTAGTGACAGTGAAAGAATTTTTACGGTGAATAATGAAGACATGTTATTTTCGATAGGTTTAGCTGTGCCAATGGTTGGTGTTAATGCTTTTGCAACGGGTAAACCCTTGATTGACAAAGTGGTGACAGTCAGGTGAATGTGATACAGATTATCTTACCTCAAATCTTGGATAGCTTAAGTAAAATATCAAAAAATATTACTGAAGACATGTTGTATTCCAGCGAAGAATGGATTGCCATTGCCATCTTGCGGTTAATTGAAATGGAAAAGGCAGTGGTGGAAGGTGCAGGGGCAGCAGCACTGGCAGCCATCTTGGCCGGTCTATTGCCAGAACTGAAAGGAAAAAGGTAGGTTAAAACCTTGTCATAAGGTTGAAATTGTCCTCAAAATTTATTCAATTATTCAATACCACGGTTTTGTAATATTAAACGTGTAAGTTAATTATGTTCTATGCATACACTGAATGTTTTTAGTAATCAGAAAACTTGTATATGTGACATCTGAACCAATTGTAAGTTTTTCAGTAATGAATCCATCTTTGTTTTTCAGAGTGGTGGTGCCATTATGTGGAGGAAATATTGACACAACAGTTCTTGGAAGATGTTTGGAGAGGGGTTTGGCAGCCGATGGACGTTTGGTCAAGTACACGGTGACAGTGAGCGATAGACCAGGAGGAATAGCGGAATTAACACGTTTCATGGCTAACTTAGGAGTCAGTATAAAGGATATCGTACATGAAAGGGCTTGGCTACAAACGGACATCTATTCAGTGGAAGTAAGTCGTAATTGTCAAGTGTGTCAATTCCCTCGTCTAAATTCCCAATGGTTTTCTTACAAATCCGTCATGGTATTTCAGTGATACTTTTCCTGATAATATGAGGGTTGTTTCTAAGTAGGACACCGTATATTTCATAAATTAACTTACCAGTTGTATATTGAGACCATAATAAGCAAAACGTTGCAATGCGTTGAGAAAAGTGTAATTCAACTGCTTTATAAAGCTTAACTTTAAAAATATTAAAATACTTAACGGCGAGTATACACCAAAAGAAACATCAAGACACATGAAACATACACATGCTACCTTGGTGTGTCCAGAAGTGTTTGTGAAACGTGTCCAAAAACTGCCATTTTCTGACATATTTCGTGTTTCCTGGCAATGGCTCAAGAGGAGGTCTGCATCAAAGGAAATTGCGATACATGTTTTGAAAAACATGCTGGAAACTTTGTTTTAGCGTGTCTTGTATATGTTTTATGTGTTTGTGTATGTTTCCTCTGGTGCATACCGACCTTAAAGGTTGGTATTCAGCACATAATAACATCGTATTGAGAGGGCACATTGATCGAAATATCTTTCCCCAGGCCATCGATTTGCGGAAAATACCACCCAACTTTTCGACTACCCACTTCGCCGACAGTACATTACGCCGACTCCCAATTATATCCCATTATCGAATAATTTTACGATAATTTATTACACTTTTCTTATAATTTATTATAACGTTATTTGAAGCCAGTTTTGCCTAGCTTGCCATAACTTTCATAACTTTTGTCGGCGAAATACACTGTCGGCGAAGTTAGTAGTCTGCAAAATGACACGAGACCTGTGGAAATACGAATAGGCTTTAGGACTGTATACTTTGGGGATTTAAAGTAACTGTTAATAGAGTTGGAGTCACTGATGCATTACAACCTAATCAATGTATAGTAAGGGCTTACAGGGAAATTTTCTTACTTGCCAGAATGTTTCACAAAGCTATATACAAATAAAATTTAAATTAAGGGTTGTATGCGTTTACGATTTTTGGGTCTCAAATGTGTTTTGAAGCCACACATTAAATGTGAACGTTTTAATTTCAGGTGAGAGTAGTCTGTGAAACTAAGGACCGAGAACACGCTCGTGAGGTGGAATCCGCTTTGAGGCAGCAATACAAAGTTGTAAGAATCGGTTAATCTTATGAAAATGTTAAATGTAAATAAAAATAAGGCACTACATTCAAAACAGTTTTGAAAAGTACAGCGCTTATCTGTAAAAGCTTTTTAGCATCTATATTTTAAGATGGCTGCCTAGCCATTTGCTATTAATGTCATGTCAAATACAAATATTTGTGGTGGTTGGGTGCTAAATAACTATAGTTTGTTCTGAAGTTTAAAGATTAGAACATTTAACATTTTTTTTAATTTAAAACTCGAATTGAAATGCATTGTGCGGAAAACACATTTGTTTACGAATTACAAACAATGGCTAATGGACTATTCGCAAATATGTTTTTTTAATATTCATATAAATATCTAACAAACGCATGTGAGCAGAGATTGAATAAGTAATAACAATAATGCCTCTGTAGAAAAATCTCTACATTCGTATTTGGTGGAAACGAAACCGTGCTTGTAATGTAATCAAAGTGAATAATTCTTGTGTGCGAATTTGTAACAATTGAAGATTCAATTCAACTGATCAAAAACATGAAAACGTTAAACATATTAATGAGAATATCTCAAGAAAATTAGTGTTTATGGGGCAAAAAGTGACTACCTTTTATCATTCTTCATCAAGTAATAAAATACAAAAGTTTTTACGTTGCAATGGGAATCTCTCGTTTCGTTCATATTTATTCAATGGCATGGATTATTATTAGTACGAAAGTTAAAATGTGCACAATTACAGTTACACTTTAGGAAAAAATATAAACTATGAAGTTTAACTAAAGAATCTGCAACCAGTTTAAACAATAAAAAACAGCTGTATTGTGAAAGATGACAAACTTAGAACTCTAGTGTTGCAGTACGAAACTCATCTTTAAAACATTTTGAATACTATTTTATAAAATTGAATTTTGTAACCGGATGGCACCTTTATATTATCGATAAAACGTTTTCAGAAACTGAATTAACTTTCCAATAACATCTGAGCAATTTTATCAATATTCTAACAGTCATATGAAAAAATTCCCAGAAGAAAAAAAATGCATTTCTGATTATAAAGAGGTGCAATCACAATCTGCAATTAATGAATATTCCGCAAATAAGAATGACAGCATTATAATCCATTCATTATGCCTTAAGTTATTGCAGCAGGTCTTTATTGCGGAATATTCAATAGGTCTTTATGGCTTATACCAATGGATAAATAAATGCAATTAAGAGAAGGGATCAAATGGGGTAATCACAAAGGAATTAATGCCATTCCAAGAAAGATAATGAAACGTGCAACCGACTTGTGCTAAATGCATTATTTGTGATCATTTACTATCGCACAAATCACAATGAGTAGACTAAAAATTTCGAGAGACACATTTGTCACAGTCACGAGTGGAATTTCATTTAAAAACTACACAGTGTACACATTCCTAAAATGTATGTTTTCTCCCTCGCAGCTGGGATCCTTCCTGTTATATATTCAAACGTCTGCTGCTGTATATAAAAATCTATACGAATTTCATAAATATTCACATGACTGACTACATTTGTGATTTGCTACTTACTCACGCAACGCTAAGTGATGGAAATTTGCTTTAAAAATAAACAAAACTCAACTACCGTTGTTCATAAAGAACGAGAATGCCAGAGGTTTAAACATTCATAAGAGATCCATGAATTCCCAACAGAAATTCAATTTTGACTGAGAGAACCAAGAAATAAATATTTATTTACCATTTTCCACGAAAGCCATAGGGAAGGAAAACGGGATTCTTTTCAATCAATAGGTATGCATTTCCTGGAACCATCAGCCTCTTCGAAATTGCAACCATAGTTAGTTCTAAAGCGTGAAATTGAATTTTTTTATCAAAGAACGCACGAAGCAATCTCTCTTAAATCTCCTTAATTAGTTGAAGCAACGTATTTGAAGAAATGTTTAGAAAAATAAATTACATTAACGATTAATTCTAATCACTGATATTGATGATTATGAAGACTGATAAACGTGAGTTTCAGTCAGAAAAAACGTTACTCACTGACGCTGGATTTTTTTAAACAAACTTTCTGCGCACTTTTGAGAAATGATAATATGGAATGCCACGAAGTAGGCAATTCTTTTGAAAAACCATACTTTTTTTCAAATTCTTTTGAGAAGCCATACTTTTTTTAAAAATTTTTTTGAGAAGTCATACTATTTTTATAACTTCTTTTGAAAAGCTGAGAAGCCATACTTTTTTTTTTTAAAATTCTTTTGAAAAGCCATACTCAGTTTATGATTTCGGATGATCCCTCTCCCAATATGGATATATGACATTTTCTATTGATGGTCAGACCAGAAATTGAACATATATGGCCATGTGTTCGCATATGTATTTGTATGACCATGTACATGTATGTGCCAACATTTGTCTTTGCATGATTATGTATACATGGCCGGTTGTACATGCAAAGATAATTTGTAAATACATGACTATCATAGTATAAATGACCATAAATGGCAACTACCCACATATGGCTAATAAATCGCAGTATATAATACTTTAATTGATGGATGATACATGACATAAATGGTAAAAATTAACTAGATGTATACCAACATGAAATAAATGGTGAAAACTTCACTCGATGTATACCATTCTGTGACCCATGTATGGAGTTTCAAGGGCTAAATATGCCCCACATATGGCCTACACTGTCATACATAGCTCACCCATCCAAGTCTGCCCTTCATAAATCTGATTGATAAAAATGATACCATAAAAAAGTGGATCCCGATTAAGAATAATAATATATGGAATAGGGAATTAACCTCAGTCATTCTAGTTTTCGATAAACAACAACTTGAGTGTAACCGCCGATATCCTTCAACGACAACGTTAAATCTCACAGTTAAATAATGTTCCATGGCTTGTTACAATAATGTATGTACACGCCGTATATAAAAACATAATGAAAGACGGCACAGCTAACACTTTTAACTAATCCATTATAGTTCATTGGGCTTATAAGGACCATGCTACTTGTTTATCTCCCAATGAGTTCTGAATTTTGACTATTTTTCAACATCATCAACGATGGACGTTTACACAACAAGGCCTTATCATGAGACAATTTCCAAAGAACCAGTTCTCAGTAAATCCTTAACAGAAACAATTTTCTATAGAATACAAACAATGAAGACTGCTATGTGCTCTGGCAGTCTAGTGATAATTCCACAGTGCAGCAAAACATATGGTCTGTGTTATGAGCCGTAGGTGGAAGTTACCACTCTTTGATATATATATCACCGCGTCAGGAAACCTTGACAGAAAGATGGCACTGAAGCAGCACCTCGAGGGCAAGACATGATCTCACCATAAACACCAACGTTTATTAACCGGAATACCGTCAACGTTCCTCTACAAGACGTTGGCCGAACGGTCACCACTGTGGCGTTTTTGGACACTGGCCGTGGGGGGCGTTGAAGACGATGGTGGCGCCGCTGTGGATTGGGGGAGGAGAGGACCTCTGGTCACTTTGCACGCTGTCTTGGTGGACTGGTGGGGGGAGGCTCCGGTGGAACACGAGGGTTTCACGTCGTTGATGGACCTCCTGCTTTGGTTCAACTCTTTTAACTTTGGGTTGGGCACACACACGTATACAGGTCGATAGAGTACTACACTTTCGCCCGATTCCATGGTGCCATCGTACACCTGACCCAGCTGAAATTCTGGCCCGATGTACATGCCACCTTCCACGTGGTCACTCGCTACATCTATACGCGTTGAAAATTCGTTGGATTTCAAAATTGCAATACAACACGAAAAGGACTTAGGGACCGCTCAAAAATTATGTCACACCTAGGGGGGTGGGTGGGTTGTTTGGTTTTTGTGACAATTGTGACCAAGGGGTGGAGGGGTGGTTCGGTAATGTGACATCACAAAACAAAATTTATTTCAAATGGTAAAAAATATGCGGTAAATTTATTTTTTTATTTTTTTACATTTGAAATTTTAAAATAGCAGTCGGGAAAAAAGATTTGGGACCTGTAGTGACTTTCTTCCCGAAAAAATTATAAAAGAATATAGAATTATTAAAAAATAATTGGGGGGAAAAAGGGGGTTCGACGGGTTGTGACATAATTATGGATGGGGTGTAGTAAAATTTGTGACAATTGTGACAAAGGTGGTGAAGGGGGGGGGGAAGAAGTGTTTAAAAAGAGGCAAAAAAGTGTGGCATAATTTATGGTCCACCCCTATCTGGAAAACAATGTTGTATTGTGTTACTTAAACTAAGTATCAATTAAGTTTCAACAATAATGAGTTTTAATATGTAATCCAACACATTTTACATATAATCCAAAGCAAGGCCGTATATATGGGATGCAGGAAGGAAGGGGGGGAAAGGAAGTACATGGGGAGAGATCCTCCCAAATCCGATAAATTCTAATAAATTGTACAAATTTTAACCCGAATCCGCCAATTTTCTGCGATTTTTGACCATAATCCCCCCTTCTTCCCTTCCGAAATGTATATGCGATCACATTTCAGGGGGGACATGGTCCAAAAATCGCGGAAAATTGGTGGATTCGGGTTGAAATTTGTAAAAAATTTCGGGATTTCGAATATAATCCCTCCCCCTCTCGCTACGCCACTGCTGATGAAGTGTGCTATAACTTATTTAAAATTAATGCAACCAATAGTTTTGGTCCCAGTCCACTACTGATTACATTTATGATTTTTTTCAAATATTTAAACATGCAGAAGAATATAAAAATGAAACTGATTTCTTTTTTAAAATTACATATACTTTCCATTATCTTTCATTTTCAAAATTTATCATACTGAAATTTTGAAAATGCATCCATCGTGTAAAATTAAAACTGTTTTCTTTTTTATTTTCAATTATCTTTCCCCATCTTATGCTATAAATTTATCCTACTGTATCCATCGTGTAAAAATAAAATTGGGTCTATAGTAAAGAAATGTATGTATGTTTCTTTGATGATAATACAGAAAATTCCCTTAATAAAAATTTACGCAAAAGCCCAAACTAGGTAGATCCACCATAAATCGTTATAGAAACACTATGAAGAGTGAAGACTATAATCCCATTGGGACTCATCAGTCATTACAGACATGACGAAACACCGCCACAACCTATTTTATAAAAATAATGCAATTTATTGGGAACGTTCAACATACTTTTATCTGATAAGCTGTACAAATTGTGACTGAATATCTAAAATTATTGCAAAATATAAACGTGCAAAATGCAATAATTGAGTTCTGTGATGCCTGGTTCACAATGCATCGCCCACCGTCGTCCGCCGGGCGAGGCGGAGCTTAATTTTTAGTTAAAAAACGTCAC
>JAQGBW010002189.1:0-20963 GCA_034698625.1 Julus scanicus
TCGACGTCGAAACGATGTCGAATAACGATCAGCTCGAAAATTTCGAGCTGATCGACGTCAAATATCGACGCAAATTTTGACGTCGACCAGTTTTCGACCAGATCGACATTGACTCGATTCGACGAAACATTTCTGACTGGGTAGAGGGGTATAAAATAGGGTTATTACACAAAGCATTGCAACAATACCATTTACCTGACGTTGGCAGACAACGTTGGGTCAACATAATTTTGCTTAGCTTTTGCTAACGGTTGCCACCAAACGTTTAGCCAACGTTGGGCCAACATAACATTACTAAGCTTTTGCCAACGGTTGTCACCTGACGTTGAGCCAACGTTAGGCCAACATACATGTGCCAACAATTGACCGCTGGTTGGCAGACAACATTGGGCCATCATAACATTGCTAAGCTTTTGCCAACGGTTTGCACCCAATGTTGAGCCAACGTTGAGGCAACATACGTGTGCCAACAATTAGCCTCTAGTTGGCAGACAACGTTGGGCTAACATAACATTGCTAAGCTTTTGCCAATGGTTACCACCCAACGATAAGCCAACATTGGGCCAACATACGTTTGTCAATGCCAACTCTTTGCCAATGGTGCCAACCACTACCCAACATTAGCCCAACGTTAAGTGTTACTTGGGTTGATCCATCAAAGGCCCTAAGGTTGATATGCTACAAATACTGGAAAATGACAATCTTACCGAAAATCAAAAGCTATACATACTTTCTGTGATGGGAGTCAAAAACATAAATACACAGTAAAACAAAACATTGTTTATGATACGTGGACTTCCGTTACAGTTATCATTAAAGTATACGTATTACTGTAAACGATATTGCTGTATCAATTTATAAACTGTAAATTTGTATACACTAAATTTGTTTACATAATGCGTCATAAACTTTTTGCTGGACCTAAACTACAATTAATTGTTGCAAGAATAAATAATTTGTTTACAAAACAGCTGTACGTAATGCGCATTACGGCTGTTTTATTTTTGTTGTTCATTTTTATTTGCAAATTTGCAAAAAAAAATACTGTATACCCTCTTAGGTTCTTATGTGTTAATTCACGCCAGACGAATTATGGCATGTCAAAGGCCACATAATCACACACGTTAAATAATATACAAAAAGAAAGTATGGCTATTTGTTGTTCTTTGCCAACATTGATCTAACGTTAGCTGCCAACATAAAACCAACAATTGGCAACCATACCATTTGCCAATGTTGATCCAACGTTAGCTACCGACATGAAACCGACGATTGGCAGGTGTACCATGTACCAACTTTGGTCCAACGTTGAAAGCCAACATAAAACCAACGATTGGCAACCCTGCCATTTGCCAACGTTGATCTAACGTTAGCTACTGACATAAAACTGACGATTGGCAGCTGTACCATTTACCAATGTTGGTCCAACGTTAAATGCCAACATAAAACCAACGATTGGCAACCCTACCATTTGCCAACTTTGATCCAACGTTAGCTACCTACATAAAACCGACCATTGGCAGCTGTACCATTTACCAACGTTGGTCCAACATTAAATGCCAACATAAAACCAACGATTGGCAACCCTACCATTTGCCAACGTTGATCCAACGTTAGCTACCTACATAAAACCGACCATTGGCAGCTGTACCATTTGCCAACGTTAATCCAACGTTAGCTACCGACATAAAACCGACCATTGGCAGCTGTACCATTTACCAACGTTGGTCCAACGTTAAATGCCAACATAAAACCAACGATTGGCAACCCTACCGTTTGCCAATGTTGGGCCAACGTTACCTGCCAACTGCCAACAATTCGCCAACGATGCCAACCAAAATCCAACGTTGTGTGTTACTTGGGTAGGTATGTTATTCCATCGCCTAATCGCATGCAAAAAAGGACAAATAGTAAGCATCTGTCATGGCATAAAACTTGGTCAAAGTCCTGAAGTGATTATGTCTACTAGTGTAATTATCTGTTAATTTATAGGAATTAAGAGAAAGAGATAACAATGATTAAATAGCCCCATAGATAACTTTTCGCTTCTGGATTTTTTTGTGTTTTTTGTGATCATTTCTGTCACACCCACAGCATGCAAAAAACGGCATTTAAGAGGGATCACAACACTATCCTTTTTAATGAGTCGGGCTTCATATTGTTGTTTTTTCCTTTGAAATGGAATGCCTGTTTCACAATGCCTCGACCGACGTTCATCCGTCAGTCGAGGTGGAGCTAAGTAAAGTGCCGTCAGATTAGCCATAGCTTCCAAAATATCTTCTGTCGCTAGGTGGCGCATGGTACAAATTTTTAATTGTTTGTCCGTCAAAGACGTCCAAAGTTTGAATCTTTTCAAACTTTTTGGACGTCTTTCGATCCGGCGCAATTCGTCATAAACGCGTCATCACTTAGGTTGGCACGCATGCGCAGATCGAGTGACGGCAGAAAAAGACGTCGGTCGATGCATTGTGAACCAGGCAGAAGAGTTTTTAAAATTAAAATACAAGTTTGAAAAATGTCCGTTATTTTGCACATGCTGCCAACAGGTGACAGCAAGAGATAGGCAAATTGTGAGTGCAAAAATTCTAATAATACTTTAATTTTAAAAATCAACTACATTAATGTAAAAAACGACACGATCAGTACCTTGCTGATTTATAAATCTATTTTAAATAATTTTCATTTTTATTTAATCTTTCTTTGTTTGACTGAGTGTTTTTACAATTTTTTCCATTGAAAGGGATAGGGTTGTAATCCCTCTTAACAAATTTAGCTGCCCTATGCTGGACCATCTCTATATTCTTAATATGAACCATCCTGTGATGGTCCTAATCAGAAGCACAATACTCCAACATAAGGCAAACCAGAGTTGCATAGCCAGTTTCCATTTCCATTTTCCGCACATTCTTAAAATACACGCTGAATGAATCTAGGCCGTTGGTTCGCTGCACCAACAATTTTCGTGAAATGGTTATTCCAAGAAAGGTTTTTTAGGTCTAAGGAGCTCCAATATGGTTCCCAAAACAAAAAGTAGTCCCTAGCCTAAAAAACACTCATCAAACCCAACTTAAAGTAAATCTTTGTGTTTCTGAAACAGAAAACACTCAAATATGTAAAAGGGAAGTGTTGAAAGTGTCTACACTTACCAAAAAAAATTAACTCAAAAAAACCCAGTAAACAAAGCAAAACACTTGGCACCCCAGAATACCAAGTAAGTGAACAGGCTGTTTCACTCTAAACTCAAAACAGAGTAGAATTCAGGAAAAAGAGCAGTAATTCCACTTCTTTTCTTGCTGATAGTTAATCCCAAGAGTCATATGTAGGGATGACCAGGGCACAGTCGGACCCGGGGCACAGTAGTACAATGTCTTTATAAAATCAGGTTTTATCAGCAACCCATTGCTTTTGATTTGCAAAGAAGCTGTATGCAGCACTCTTTCTTTCATTAACTAAAATAGAAGAAAATATTTGCATAAAAGTTTTTATTCTTGAAAAGTAATTATTCAACTCGCAATTGGATTTTAATCTAGATGTAATTATAAAAGATTAGTAATGCCGCAATATACCATTGACAAGTGTATATCTCCAGCTATAAAATTAAAATAAAGTTAATGTTAATTAGCCATGTGGTCAGCTGTAAGGTCTTACTCAAATCAAGTTGGTTATATGGGATACAGTGGACCACAACATTTTGGGGTACAGTGGGACATGTCAAATCATACTCCAATAAATGTTTTTTTGGAAAAATATTTGTACATTTTTTCATTGATCCTAACTTTAAATAAAACAATGTTTAAATTTGTTTAAAGTGAAAATGGTTCACAATCACAGAAAAAACCACATTTGGACAAATAAGCAGTCAAAATATGAATGCTGCTGTAATTATGGATAATTTTAATTGTTTTTGTAATTTATACTTGGAATTTTAAATTGACGTGCTTAATTAAACACAATTAATCAAGATGGTGTTCTTTTCTTGTGAAATTTAAATTCATTTCACATGGACCACTGTACCCCAACCATGTCCTACTGCGCCCCGGTACAGTGGCACAGTGGGACACAGTCTGCGCAACCAACTTTAATCTTTTATAGGAAAAAACTAGTAGCCCTAAAATATTAAAAAAATAATATTAATAATAATAAATGATACAAGGGAGGGCCGAGCCACTCATAGGGTACCACAATACATACAATTGCCATGCCAACACAAAGTATAAATTGGTTTAAAAATTTCATACACAAGCATTTAAAAGCCATTGTCAAAAGCAAAGCATAGGTCACGATAATTAATAAGTTGTATAAAGTGACTTCTCCGTATTTAGTAGTGATGCTGTCCTGCTCTGCATACAGGTTTTAAATGCATTCGTAGAAGCAGATGTGGCATCAGACTGGGCAAGCAAGTTCCAGGAGCGGACAAGGAGGTGGGCGAGAAACTGCTAAGACAGTTTCGTCTGCGTCCTGCTCTTCAAAAGCTTCTTACTGTGGGCCCGTAAACCCTTTGAATTATCGAGCTGCATAACGGAAATAGTTGAGGGGTCAATATCATAAATGTCGTTAACAACCTTATAAGTTTCGATAAGGTTGCCACGAAGGCGCCGCTCCTCCAAACTAGTAATATGCAGCTAGGCACACTTATCTTCATACGTTAGGTTGCCGGCCGGCCACAGCTTCAAACTCATTTTCTGTACGGATTTGAGATCGATCACGTCCTTCCTCGACATTGGCTTCCACATACAATTGCAATACTCTATAATCGGTCTTAAAAGGCTCTCATAGATCAGTGTGAAACTGTGCTTCTCAAGGTGTTTAAAATGCCGCATCAACATGCTGATGACTCTACGAGCCTTATTTGTCGCTGTAGCGATCTGTCTGCTGGGACATAAGTCACTGGTTATTACAATTCTAAGATCCTTAACTTCGTCAACCCTCTTAATCAGAATGCCGTTAATGGTAAGCTGCTCATCGCACTTCGTCCCAAAACAAATGTGTTTCGATGTTAAGCTTGAGCTTAACATCCGTCAACCATTTGGAAAACTCACTAAAAGATCTTTGTAGGTCAACCGATATATCAGAACCAGTGGTGGAAGCGAAACACTTTAAATTGACCACATAAACAGAGTAGTCGCAATGCATAACCGTCTGCAGATCAAACAGGTACAGCAAGATCATCTTCGGACCAATACAAGTGCCATTTGGAATGCCACGAGTTAACAGACATGATTGTGACAAAGACCGACCCACAAGCACTCGAAAATTCCTGCCGTCAAGAAAACCCGCAATCCAGAGTCTAATCCAACTGCTAATCCTCAACGATTCTAATTTTGTGTAAAGAATATCATGGTCCACACAATCAAATGCCATCTTCATATCAAACAGTACAATGTCAACACTCTTTCCATCCTCAATATAATCGACCACCGATCTATAAGTGGACAGCAAATTAGTAATTGTTGATCGGCCCTTTCTGAAACCATGCTGCTTGTCAAAACATTCCGGAAATACAGAAAAGGTCAAGTTGACAAATTTCAGTATCTGTTCCTCAGCAACCTTCGACAATATTTCGGTACAGCATACAGGTCTACAATTATCAACCACAGAACAGCATCCTTTTTATAAATAAGCACAATAATCCTGTTTTTCCACAATGCAGGAATGATAACTGTGGCAATAGAGTCCTGTATTATGCGGGTTAACGGATGACATAGAGATCCAGCCAGGCTATTACAGAGATGTGACGTCATACCAGATGGACCAGCAACTTTATCAGTTTCAAGATTCTTCAAACTCTTGTACATGTCAGCTTCAGAAACAACAGGCACGTCGTCCACTTCATCAATAGTAATGCTAGTTGATCAGTAGGCTGATTAATTTTCCGGGTTGTAAATTCTTCTAAAGTGTTCACTGAATGCAGCGGCGGATTCATCATCAGTCATGACAGAACCATCAACCTCTAAAAAAGTAAAATTATTAATCGGAGTAAGTTTTTTTTTGAGGTATCTGTAGAATTTTTGGGATCAGTACCTGCTTTTCTAAGACCATCCAATTTCTCCATGTTCATCTTCGTAAAATACCTCATTGGTCTCCCGGGCGGTTGCCTGTCCATCAGCGTCGGTGCAAACATATCTATATCAATACAGTTGTGGTTGCTCGAATCAAGTGGAGGCAGGCACCGGACACTTTCATTAAGAAGGACATCATTGGTTATCATAGCATCCAATAGTGACTTTGTAATCGATCCATCAGCATTGAATACCGAACGTGTATGTTCATTAACAACCTGCGACAAATTCTGATCTTTACAAATTTCTAGTAACTCTGTAACAAAAAGTTTGTTTCTTGACAAAGTTGACACAGCATCCATGCTCGGCCAGTGCACCTCTGGGATATTTAAATCACCAATCAACAGATTGATAGATCGCTTGGAGTATGTGAAGAAATCTCTTATAACCGGTATAAGAATCCAGTCATTTGGTTCGTCCTGCTCAGTTGATCGATATACCGTACAAATACAGAACTTGAGCTTCTTCATTGTAGCTTCTATGCAGATGCAGTTATTTGTGAAAGCCAATTGGTGCAGTTTTGTACTGATCTGTTTTGAGGCTGCAATGAAAACACCTCCTCGATGATTAGTGCGATCATGTCTATATATGACATAATCGTGTAGTTCAAGAAAACTGTCCGAGATGTTATCATCTAGCCAGGTTTCAGTGATGACTGCTATATCAATCCGCTCAAAATCTAGCAGTGACTTCATGCTTTTTGCACTATAGATCAAAAACTTCAAGTGATTACTTCTTGTCACTTCCCTGTGTGCGCGGGTGCCGATCGACAGTCACTGCAATGGTGGCATAACTAATCCGTTAATGTCACGTTGGTAGATCATTTATGAACCATTTATCAATTTAATTAATTCCTTCTTTGATGGATCTGCACTATTAATCTGCACTACTTTGCTATGTCTCAGTTTGCAGTCGGCAAGCTGGTCCTTAGTCAGGTCTTGGTTAATGTAGATGTCATTATATGTCTCAATCTGGTTCAGCATTTGCTGTTTCTTCCTATCAACAAACTTCTACGGTGCAAATCCTCCGCCGCTAGATCACGATCCCAATCTTCAGCTGGCGGGGGATTTGCATAATTCGTCCGTCTCTCAAATGGTCGTCTCGGTGGTCACCATCCTCATTGGCGACGAAATCCTCGTTCACCACGTGGAAGCCTATCCGACGATCCATTTTTTGTTGGCACAAAATCGTCCCGTCGAATTGGCAACTCCAGTGCCGTTCCTGACACCGACGTTGTGACGGTACGCTCCCATACACCATCCGTCACCGTAACCGTTACCGATGTGGCACTCTGAGCCATACTATTCAGAATTTCCCAAGAAAAACATCCATTTACAAGCATTAAAAATCCCAATCAAAATTAATAAAACAAAATCCATAATTGCTAAAGAAAACTTACTAAGGTGACGCCTAGGCCAAAAGACAAAGAAGAAAAAAATTGTCGCCCAATCTACAGAGGCTGTTGAGGTCCATACCATTTAATTTTTGGCTCCGTCCAAGTGGAGGCCTGACCTGCATTTTGCACCAGGTGGCACCATCTCCTTGGGGTTTCTTAAATTTGTCACGTCCCACGTACCAAGGCGCGCGTAAGTCAAGTCCACGACACGCGGTTGCAATTAAATGAATACAAGGATTTAATGCTTTTTAACAAAAAAACTGGCCTTGGCCTTACAAAATCCCGCGACTAGAGGGCATGGCGAAAACAATAGTCAAAACAAACAAAAGCAAAAGAATACGCGTGACGCGTCACAACTGTACCGGCAGCTGACCACCCTGGTCAAACCCCGGACAAAACATAAGTGTCCCCACACTTGCCCAGGCTCGCTTTATATTCTACCCGACCCTGGTGGCGAGCCGGGGCAGTGTGGTTACATAACTTTCCACATTTCTCAACCCATTATACCCAATTAGCATTCCGCGCGATCCCCCGTGATTACCACATTCCTGGGTCCAGCCTTGATTCTCTGGGAATCGTTACACCCCCCTCCTTACATAAGGGCACTCCGTGCCCGACAAATGTATAACATTTAATACTTGAACATTCTGAATATTAAAATTATACTTATTCCCTGAACATTAGGTACTTAAAAAAAAATTCCAACTAAATCCGCACTAATTACGCCGTGCCAACTTGCGGTCACGTTCCCGGCGCGCAGCCTCCTGCCGGCGCCGACGACGGTCAATCGTGGCATGCAGTGCCAAGTAGACAATCAGGGGGTTGCGGCTCCGGGAAAACGAAGTCATCCGGCAGCTGATGGACTCCTTCAGGCAATTCTACAATCACGGCCCGTCCCTGTTGTTGTCTGCTGCACCTGGCACGGTCGTTGCTAGGCACTTCCCATATTTCTGCCGCTCTTCCCGCCGCTTCTCGTGGGTGCGGGATCCAAGGGCGGTCATGTTGAAACTGTTCAGGCAAACCGGCACTCGGGCGGCCCGGACGCTCTCCCGGAGCCTGCGGCGGCACCGGCGGCCGAAAAGCTCGTCCCCGGCCCGGAATTCGTTCGTCAGCCATAGCGTTGGCCCAAAATCCACGTCCGCGTCCTGAGGCTCATCCTAATGGGCGCTCCCACCCTGCCGGCGGGTCCCGATGCCACGGCCCTACGTCCAGTCCTGACAGCGTCCCTGAGTATTGAGCCTAAGACTAAGAAGCATAATTTAAGAATCATAATTGTCAAGCAATTAATCTTTTCCATGCAGGTTTTGACCCGAGTACAGTCCCTCCCCCTCTGTGACACATTCGGTACCCCCTGTATACAATTAATTTGCGAAAACTGTCGAAAACAGCGTGGACTTACCCGAGTTGAGGCAGCCAGAGCGGGAGACAAAGGACCATGTGCTCGTCCTCGTGGCGCAGTTGACGGTTAGAGAAGGTGGACGGCTCCACTTTTCTCGACACGCCAAGGGGAGGTTGGCTGCTGCGCGCGCATTAACTTTACCCACGATTGGGCGCGAAATTTAAATCGGGTCGTCTGCAGCGCCAAGACCTGGGGTTCTCGCCGCGGCAAATACCGCTTTAGGTTATCCACATGCACCACAGAGATGGGTGGGGTCCCCCGCCGTGTATCCCGAAATGCGTAATTTAATTCAGATACCTTCTCCACAATTTGGTATGGCCCATGATAAGGGGCTTGAAATTTTCCCTGTCTTAACCGCGCTGGGGCCAAATCCCTCACCAAGATCCAGTCCCCCACATCAAAAGTAACCACACGGCGACGCTTATCATATCTATTTTTCTGGTTTTTCTGTGCCTGGGTCAACGCGTCCTGAGCATTTTTCCGTGCCCTTTGCACCGGTATTTCGGGCCCCACTACCGGGGGCTGCCCCAAGACGTTGTGTATCGGCAACCGTGGCTTAAACCCGTGCATTAATTCAAAAGGTGACGTTCGCAAGGACGCTTGCACGGAGAAATTATAAGCCGCCACGGCTCGCGCCAGCACCATGGGCCACCCCCCCTTGCAATTCCCCCCAGGTGCCGTAGACCTCACTGTGCTCAGTAGGGTCTGAATCACGCGCTCCACCAATCCATCCGCTTGCTGGTGATATGGAGTCGACGCTCGATGTTTGATTCCGAACGACCGGAAGAATTCCTGGGTCTCCTTACTTAATTGGGGTGTCCCACTATCCGAAATTAAAAATTTCGGCACCCCGAATCGATCGAATAAACCCAAAAAGAATCTTTCAATTGCTCGGGCATTTGCCTGTTTGCACGGCGAAGCAACACAGAACCGAGTTCCATAATCGATCGCCACCAACCAATACACCGTCTGTCCCGCTGATCGTGGAAATGGCCCCGCAAAATCAAACCCTCATTTTACCGCGGGGTCATCCCCCGGAATAGGCTCTAATAACCCTGGTGCCTGCATCCGTGGCAATTTGTTAACTTGACACTGAGGACAAGATGTCACAAAACGGTGTACCGCCGCCTTCATACGGGGCCAATAATACGCCCGCGCCAATAGGGCCAATGTTTTGGTAATCCCAAAATGGCCTGCCAAGGGGTGGTCATGACACTGTCGTATGACATCGAGTCTCATGTGTTCTGGCACCACTAATAGCAACCTGGGGGGATCAGATGGGCTATAAAAATACAACGTATCTCCCAATAACACGTATCCCTTTGGGGCAACCGGCCCTCCTCTAGCTTTCCTTCGTAACTCATCTAAGGAATGATCCGCCCGCTGTTCACTGCCAATATTAAGACCCATCTGAATTTGGTAAATATACGCATCGTCCTCCTCCCCGGGTTTTTGTTCGTCTTTTTCCACGGGGTATCTGCTTAAACAGTCCACGTCAGCATGCAACCCCCCCTTTTTATACTGAACCTCGTAAACAAATTCTTCCATTTTAGCTACCCAGCGCCCTAATTGGTTAGATGGATTTTTAAGCGTTCGCAATTGACATAGGGCATGATGGTCTGTCACAATCGTGACCTTATTCAGAAATAAGTAATGTCGGAATTTTTCCGCTGCCCATATAATCGCAAGCACTTCCAACTCCGTGACTGTATACCGGGTCTCCGCCGGCAATAGGGCTCGACTAGCAAATGCTAGGACCCGTTGGGATGCCTGCTCCCCCTGATATAAGATGGCACCCAACCCCACGCGGGACGCATCCGTATGTAGCCACAATGGTATTCCCAGGACAAACATCGTTAATATCGGTGCCGCACATAGTGCTCTCTTCAGTTGGACAAAACTATCCTCACAGGACGCCGTCCAAACAAACGGGGTTGATTCGCGCGTTAGGTCAATTAGGGGTCGCGCTAACGCGGCAAAACCCTGCACGAACCGACGGTAATACCCGCATAGCCCCAGAAAACTCTTAACTGCTTTGCGAACCGTTGGTCGCGGAAAATCCCGGACTGCCAATACCTTATCTGGGTCCGTAGCAACGCCTCGGGAACTTACAACGTGCCCCAAATACTTAACCTCCTCGAACCCAAAGAAGCATTTCGAGGGTTTTAATCGAATGTTATGTGTTACTAACAGATCTAGCACCCTAGCTAGCCGATCCAGAAATATCTGGAACGTGGGCCCAAACACAATAAATCATCCAAATACACTGAGCAAGTGTCCTATTTTAAATTTAGAAAAATTTGATCCAGGCCCCGCTGCATCGTTGCCGGCGCGTTGCATAACCCAAAGGGCATCCGCGTAAACTCGAAATGGCCCTCCGAACATGAAAATTCTGTTTTATCCTGATCCCCCGGGGCCATAGGTACCTGCCATTAGCCTGACATCATGTCTAGGGTGGCGAACCATGCTGAGCCCTGCATTGCATCAAGCGCATCATCTATCCTGGGTAGGGGATAACTGTCTATTATTGTCCGTTGATTCAACTTACGATAATCAACGCAGAATCGGACTGACCCATCTTTCTTTTTTACCAGCACAACGGGGCTGGAATACCGGCTCTTACTAGGCGTGACCACCCCTTGCTGCAACATCTCTGATAACTCATGCCGAATAATCTCGCGCACTCTAGGCGAGGACCGTCTCGGTGGAACATACACTGGGGAATTATTCCCTGTGTCCACAAAATGAGGGGGTAATTTACTTTCCCCCAACTCCCGTGTAGAAACCGCGAACGCTTGCCTAAAACTAAGCAAAAGTCGCTGCAGCCCCTCCCGCTGACAGTCGGATAAGGTGGGACCCAAGTTCAACAACGTCACGAATTCCACCGCACCTTTTACGTGGGAAATTTCCTCTCGTTCGTCCAACATGTCTCCCATCCGGTCCAATAAACTCAACTCAGCGTCATCCAACGCTGACATCGATGCAACCAATGCCCCCTCCTTCAGAAAAAGCTCTTTTGCCGTCAAATTAGCAATCTGCAACATAGAAAATTTCTCATTGTCAATCAACATAACTCCTCGCGCTGCACGCGCGGCAGCCCCCTCTAATGAGAGTGCTTCCACCAAGACAATGTCACCCTTACGGACTGCATCCGGCAACGCACACTACACCACCGATTCTGAGCAGGGCGGCAAAGTCACCGGTTGTAATAGTCTGATGGGCAAGGGCAGCACCCGGTTAGCCCGCTGTTCGGGGATCTCACTGTCCGGAGTCAACGATGCCACCGGCTGCTCCACACATTCCTTGTTCGGCCCTTTGACATCTTCCAACCGAGCAAACGGAAATTGCACCGACAGTGAGTCCTGGTAGCAGAACATTCACGACGCCGGTAGTGCCACCAACCCGGTCCGGTTACAGAAATCCCAACCCAGTAGGGCCACCTGCCTGGGGTGCTGCAATACACGAAACCGATGTATGGCCGCTCTATCCCCCACCACGACTAACGCCTCGGTCTCCCCCACGAACCGGATATCGTGCTGGGACACGTCAAACAGTGGTCGCAATGGTCTTTCGGGCAGCAAAGTCAATCCGAAATATTCCATTAGGTCCGTAGATAACACTGAGACCACTGCCCCACTATCCAGCATCATGATAATTGACCGATCTCCCACTGACACCCGCACCATGGGAGAGAGCGCCTAATCGTCCCATTGGAAATTTACTCCCGGAACCGTGTCAGAAATCTGTTCCGGTAATGGTGTACGGCACTGCTGAACCCAAGGTTGTTGCATACTGTCCTGCGGTTCCGGTTCATTAACCGAGGCCACTGTGTTCTCCTTTGGGCAATCCCGGCGAAAATGGCCTGTATCTCCGCATGTCCAGCAGCCTCGTGGAGCCTCCGCACGTGTCCCACGGGACTCATTAGACCACCGCTGAAAAGGGCGTCCGCCACGTCCCGTCGATGTAGATTGTGTTCTCCCCGCGAAACAATACGACTCCTCAAGGTCGGCCAACGCTAGCCATAATTCATCCAGGGTAAAGAATCTTCGTCCCCCTAATGCCGTATGATAATATGGCAAGAGTCCTCCCAAAATTAATTGGATGGTGTTTGCCACCGGTGTTGCCGGGTTACATGTTCTTGCCACATTCGTGGACTATATGATGACGATCCATAAAATGTTCGAAAATGCGCTACTAATTGCCCCCAAGGTAAGCTCAATAATTCCATATTGCGCATTGCAAACCATTTGGCCGCATGTCCTGTCAGTTGTCCCCGGAGACGGCATTAGTAGGTTGCCAAAGGTGCTTCTTCCGCCTGTAACATGCCTTCAAATGCCATCAAAAATGGCCCCCAGTCTCCAGTCCCATCATACATTGGCCCTGGTCCATGGGAATTTACCACGACCGTAGGTGGTCTTTCCGTCCGTGGTGCCCGCATGGACGGCCGTCGCGGAACATCGACAGCTGTATCCGGTTCCGGGAACGGGGGCCTATATCGAGGTCGTTCCATAGAGTCATGTCCCCTCTTCAATCTGGCCTGTTCCAGGAGCTCATCAACCGAGCCCCCCCAAGACTGGAGTGCCAACTGCCACTGCGTAGCGGGGTCACGTCCCCCAACCGCCCCGTGCTCCAGCACCGGCGTGGTGTATTGTTCGGGCATAGGTGACCTAAGCTCTGGATTAGGCGGTCTCAATCCCGCCGCATTTCGCAGTAGCAACTGACCGCGGGTCAACATTCGATCCACCCAATCATCCGGTGTCAGTCCCTTATTGTCCATTTTTGGGATCAATTCGCAGACCAAGCAGCCCCGAAAATTTGCTCCTCCACCATGTGACGTCCCGCGTACAGGGGCGCGCGTAAGTCAAGTCCACGACACGCGGTTGCAATTAAATGAATACAAGGTTTTTATGCTTTTTAACGAAAAAACTGGCCTTGGCCTTACAAAATCCCGCGACTAGAGGGCATGGCGAAAACAATAGTCAAAACAAACAAAAGCAAAAGAATACGCGTGACGCGTCACAACTGTACCGGCGGCTGACCACCCTGGTCAGACCCCGGACAAAACATAAGTGTTCCCACACTGGCCCAGGCTCGCTTTATATTCCACCCGACCCTGGTGGCGAGCCGGGGCAGTGTGGTTACATAACTTCCCACATTTTATTAACCCATTATACCCAATTAGCATTCCGCGCGATCCCCCGTGATTACCACATTCCTGGGTCCAGCCTTGACCCTCTGGGGATCGTTACAAATTTAACACTTCTAATTGCCAATACCTGGTCCTGTTCCCTGGGGACAAATTTTTTCAAATTACTAACATGCATAATTGAAACTGGAGGCGTACCTTTCCTAGTGTCCCTAAACGCATAATTAACCTGGGACACTTTTTCAATGATCTGGTAAGGGCCGTGATAGAGCGTCTTAAACTTCCCCTGGCCTAAACGGGCTGGGGCCAAATCTTTTACCAAAATCCATTCTCCTACTCCAAATTCTACATGTCTATGTACCTTATTAAACCTCACTTTTTGCTTTATTTGTGTCCCAGCTAAAGCTCTTCCTGCCCGTAATCTTTGCTCGCTTACTGCAATCTGTGGACCCACCAAAGGGGGCTTTCCTATCATATTATGAACAGGAAGTCATGGCAAAAATCCATGCATCAACTCAAAAGGTGACGCCTGCAACGATGCTTGCCTTACAAAATTATACGCTGCCACCGCTTGAATCAATGCAGTAACCCTTCCCCCTGGACACTTTCCTTCAGGGGCCATTATTCTAACCGTCGTAAGTAATGTTTGAATCATTCGCTCGGTTAATCCATCTGCCTGCTTGTGATTCGGCGTTGAAGCCCTAGGTTTTATTCCATATTCCTGAAAAAACAACTGAGCTATTTTACTTAATTGTGGCGTTCCACTATCAAAAATTAACTCTTTCGGCACCCCGAATATATCAAACAAAGTTAAGAAAAACTTCTCTATGGCCACTGCATTAGCAGTTTTAACTGGGGCCACTACACAAAACCTAGTTGCATAATCAACCGCCACAAACAATAAAAACTACGTCCCACCGATAAGGGGAATAGCCTTGCAAAATCAAAACCCCATTTTTTTGCTGGTCCCCCTACCTCAATTGGTTTTTATAACCCTTGCAGCAACATCCTTGGAATCTTTTTCTTCTGGCATTGTGCACATGAGGCCACAAACTTCACCACTGCTGCCTTCATCTGAGGCCAATAGTAAGCACGTAACATCAATGACAACATCTTTAAAATTCCAAAATGTCCTGCTAATGGGTGATCATTACATTCCTTGATCACCCCTTGCCGCAAATGCTCCGGGACCACCAACAATAATCTAGGTGGATCTGCTAAGTTATAAAAATAAAGGGTATTTCCCAACATAAGGTACCCCTTAGGTGAAACCCCCCTTCCCACATCTTTACTACTCAACATTTCCATATAAGGATCCTGCAACTGCTCCGTTGACATGTCCATTCGACCATGAAGCTGATATATATAAGCATCATCCTCCACTCCTGGGCCTTCATGTTGCTCCATAACTGGGTATCTACTCAGGTAGTCCACATCAACATGGAGTCTGCCCTTCTTATAGACAACATCATATGTAAATTCCTCCATCTTTGCAGCCCATCTGCCCAACCTATTAGAGGGATTTTTAAGTGATCTCAAATAACACAAAGCATGGTGGTCAGTTACTATTGTCACCTTATTTAAAAACAAATAATGCCTAAATTTCTCTTCTGCCCATACTATTGCTATTGCCTCCAATTCCGTCACCGTATATCTCGTTTCTGCCGGCAACAAAGACCGACTTGCATAAACTAACACCTGTTGATTCGGCCCAACACCTTGATACAGGATTGCCCTCAGTCCTGTTCGTGATGCATCTGTATGCAAACTCAAAGGTGCTGTTGGATCAAACCTAGCTAATACTGAGGCCGTACATAAAGCCTCCTTCAGTACATTAAATGCTGTCTCACACAGCTCTGTCCAGACAAAAGGAACCGTTTCACGAGTTAAGTTAGTCAAAAGTCTAGCTACCCCCGCAAAATTTTTAATAATACGTCTATAATATCCACAAAGGCTCAAAAAACTTTAACTGCCTTCCTAGTCCCGGGCCTGGGAAAGTCACGTACCGCCCTAATTTTTTCAGGATCAGTGGCAACGCCTTTCGCACTGACCATATGCCTCAAATATTTCACCTGTTCAAAGCCAAAGAAACATTAAGAAGGTTTCAATTTTATATTATGGCAAGCCAAAACCTCCAACACGGCCCTTAACTGATCCAAAAACACCTCAAAACTTGGTGCAAACACAATAATATCGTCCAAATAGATTAAGCACGCCTCCCACTTCAAATGCAAAAAAATTTGACTTAAACCCCTCTACATTGTAGCCGGTGCATTACACAACCCAAAGGGCATCCAAACAAATTCGATGTGCCCCTCAGAACATGAAAAGGCCGTTTTTTCCCGGTCTTGTTCCCCCATGGGCACTTGCCAGTATCCTGACATCATGTCTAGGGTCGCAAATTAGGCCAATCCGTTCATGGCATCCAAAGCATCATCAATGCGCAGCAACGGGTAGCTATCCACCACCGTATCCGCATTCAACTACCGATAATCTTTACAAAAATGGACAGACTTATCCTTCTTTTTATATCTGTTACCATTGGACTGGAGTATTGGCTCTTACTAGGGACCACCACCCCCTGCCGTTGCATCTCTGCTAGCTCTCACCAAACGACCTTCCTAATTTTTTCTGATGACCGCCGCGGCGGAACATATGTCGGTGCCTTATCTCTTGTATAAATAATATGAGGAGGCAATTTACTCTATCCCAACTCTTGCACCGACAAAGCAAATGTCCCTCGAAACTCCCATAATCTATGCAATGCTCGCCGCTGAGTCTTTGTCAGAGTTGGCCCCATCTGTAATACAGATTCTAACCCCTCTACCTCGGAGCGACTCTCCCCCACTCATTACCATCATCTGAAGATTCCAATGGCATCAACTTGGTTGTCTCCAATGCAGAAATCGACGCAATTTGCATTCCCACATCCAAATTCAATGTTTCACCAGTAAGATTCCCCACCTGTAAGAGACGACAACACTCATTATCAATTGACATTACTCCACGTGCTGCACGCGCAGACATTTCCGCCAACGGTACTGCCTCCACAAATACCAAATCACCCTTTCTGGTCTGTTCTGGAATCCTACACATCACCCATGACGTGGAACAAGGTAGTCCTCGCAATCTAACCGACCTCTCCTCCACTGATTCCATCTGTACCACGGCTTCTTCCGGAAAATGTTGTTCTAATTCCTCTTCATCATCGTTTATCACTGAATCATTACACCTTTCATTATCTCGGGCGCTACCCCCGACCAACGCTGAACCGCTAACGGGCACGTTGCGTTGCTTCACGAAGAGAAAAACTTCATCCATTTTATCTGGGAAAAAAAACGTCTCCGTAAACGGAAGTGGAATCAAACCCGTACGACAAGCAAAATCCCAGCCCAACAGAACCACTCTATCCGGATGACGCAAAATCCGAAACCGATGGACTAATGTTCGCCCTAGTATGGTCAGTTCAATATTACATTCTCCAACACTGTCCACTATACGATCAACACATCATACAAGGGCCTACCCTCAGCCTGTATATTCACTGACAGTCCCAAACATTTTGAACAGCCCTTCTGATATTACCGATACCACAGATCCTTCATCAACAACCATAAACACCACTCGTGACCCAATGTTCACCTGGACAACTGGCGAGGCAACCTCAATTTGCGCTACTTGTTCATACTCCTTTACATCAGATGGTTTAGGCCACCATGAACAAGGGCCATTCTTCCACTCTGCAACCATATTTTTTCCCATTCTCCACAACCAAAGCAGATGTAATTCTTTGTTGCACCAACCGTCTTAGCAACGGCCTCCATTATCGCAAGATTCCCCATACTCGAACTTACTTTAGGCGCCACCGTTGAATTCGGTTTACCATATTTAAACGATTCTTCCAGAGACGTCAGCACCATCCATAATTCCTCTATTGTATGGAACCGTCTTCCCGCCAAACCAACATGAAAGATCGGTTGATGTCCCAAAACAATAATCTGAATGGTGTCCTTCACAGCTGTATGTGGGTTCAACGTGTTGTTTGGTTTCTTTGATGTCCTTTTCTCTAATTGCAGGGGCATCCCAATCCACAGACCTCTGCCAGGAAAACTTCAAGACATCAGAAATCGAACCCAAACTTTTAATTTTTAAAGTAAGTACCTTTTATTTCTCATCATTTAGCATTTGATTTAAGAAAACTTTCAATGGTTAACAACGATGTGTTTTGCATGAATGGAAAAACGTTCATTGACATGTAACAAAGGGCCACACACCCGCACGGGTCAGAGGCCGAAGAGAAAGAGATGGGCCAGATTCTGATCCCCAAGATGGCCGACCACGACTGGTGTGACCAGGCTATATGGTCTCAACATCCGCCTTATAGAGAAGTCCTTCCTGGGAGGGAAAATTTATTTTCCCTCCTTAAACTAATTTTAATTTTCTCATTTTGATCTTAATTTATCATAATGATCATTTTCTTTTATCCCTTTAGTATTATTAGAAATCCCGGATTCTTGAATGGCCCTTAATTACTTCTTGCAAGGTAAGGAAATCTTTTTACATATATATTCAATTAAGTTAAAAAAGCTAAAAATGTACAATGTCGTGAAAAACCGAACAACACAACGTACGGGTCATGGACGTCATATCAATTAGATATTTGCGAATATTCTTATTCTGCCCTTGGCGTCTGGAAAAATATTGTTTCCATAGTCCCAAATTATACGATTCCAATCCGAAGAACTGTTGTAGATAATCTCTCAAATGGGGCCATCCCATATTCGACAAGAGTTCACTGTTCATTGTGAACCATCTTGCCGCATCTCCAATCAGATGTTTTCTCAATCGTCGTGGATATCCGGACACTGGTAAGCCATCCAATTGCACAGTTACCAGGAACGAAGTTAAGAACTGGTTATATCTCCTTCACCGTCATAAAACGGACCATTTTCTCTATAAGTCACATACAATGGTTGTTCCTCGGGTGGTACCACTTTTGGCTCCATTTCCATTACCAAACTCGGTAAATCCTCCGAACTAGGGCAAATCTGCATAACTTCGACTTTTTGTGTCTCCTGTGCAACCTTGACCATCAAGTATGACATTGAACCACCCCAGGCTTGCAAAACTGCCTGCCATTGATCCGGACTCAAGTCCTTCGACTGCAGGGTACTATCCCTATCACGAAGATCAATCACGGAATCCATTTTATCTTTTACTTGCGTATCTTTCAATACAATAGGTGTAATCACTTTCTTAGAGCACAGTTCCATCCTCCATATTCAGGATACAAGGTACGCCACGATAGAAGTCGACGTAAAACCTGCACCTCCACCATGTAAGGGTCCAATCGCGTAACCGTAAGGAAAGACATCCAAACGCGACTTGGGGCCAAACTTATTTGTTTGCATGCGTACAAAAACCGAAAAAAAACACGAACTTAAACCCGCGAGTGACAACTTGTCAACTCCGACAAACGAACTCAAAAGCACAGACTAGCGCGCACTAAGCCAGTGTCCGACCTGGACCACTGGTGAACCTGAACTGCCCTCCCTGCCTCCACAAGCTTCCCAGCAAACCTTGTAAGGAATGCTGGTCAGCTCGTGAATGCAGGCAGGGTTTCATCCCTTGACCCCAAATAGGCACATTCCAATCGTACCCGGAATTCCCGCCATAACCTTGGCCTTGAATTCCACAAGTTGCGCATTTTCGGCATTAATGCGATCTAGTTTGATATTCAGGTCATTTGCTAGTTCAACGAGGCACTTGAATAACGGGTTTTTTTTCTCCGCATTATTTCCATGCAATTTGTTGAATTCGTGTCCATGAACGCTATTTCTGAGATTCCAAGGCAGCAAGTGTCAATAAAACAATACTCGCCTATAATAGAATTATTCTCGATGTCCAATTCACCTTCAGAAATTTACATTTAAAACAAAAATGTTATGGCAGAGTTAAGATGTCAAAGCACAAATGTCCACTAAATGATAGATGAAGTTGTAGATCAGGCATCAGAAATCCAATGAGTGCACCAAAGAGTAGCGGCAGCAGGAGCTAAAAAACGTCCTCCCACTTTAGGTCACACGAATGTATACAGATCCTGAAGGCTTGTATATTATTGTGTTATTATTTTAAAGTGCTACAAGTATAATACTATTCCTAAGTGTGGATATTCCACTGTGCCTCAGTCTCACCTACACTTAAAAACCAAAAAACCTTTAAAACTTAAAAATTCTGCAAGTTCCTAGAGAAAAAAAAGAAAACGTGTATGCAAGTTCTAAAAATTCACTTAAAAATTATTGAGGACAATAAAAATTCATAAATGTTATTAATTTACACAAGGTGCATTCTACACCTTGTATTACCTTATATTTACCATATGTGTCTTACCCTTACATGGAAATTGTGTTTCACACATTTAAGGATTTTCTATTAATGTGCCTAATGTGGCTTTTCTTACACACATTTCATATATATGTATATGTCCTACATTCAATCCAGGTTTTGGCAATCATGGAATGTATTAAATGATGATAATCAATAGAGAGATTTAGCAATAAACATACGCTTTACTTACCGTTAATGTTGCCCCATGTGCGCAAGCTCTGTTGAACGTTCAAATTTGGCATTAAATTCACATTTAGCATGCAATTTGACTTTAGAACTTCATCCAATGTAAAGGTTTCCATCCGTCATGTGCAGACTTGCGGCAACACCAAAGACATATAACGAACGGCTAAGATTTACTTACCTAGAAAGAAACACAGACATGCTGACTCTATGTTAATCTTTCACATTTGCTACCTCAAAGGGACCTCCTGATATCCCCTGAAATATGGGTCAACAGTGCAGCTGTGGATACTTAACATATAGATGCTCAGTCTAACCCCCGTACCACAGCTGCTCAAATTGCATGAGCTTGAGACTGAGCTGCGTCTCAAGTCCCAGATGCATACCACAGCT
>JAQGBW010002190.1:0-20961 GCA_034698625.1 Julus scanicus
CCCTCCTCCGCCTCCTCCCCTTTTTTTTCTTCTCCACGTTGCCCTTGCCCTATTGCTATAGCTGAGTAACTTGCACGTGCAGCCCCTGTGACCAGCTTCACATCCGAAAAAAACATACTGCTGCAATTCTTTGGCATGGGACCTCTAGACATCAGGCTTCCCTAAAACACTGGGTCGTTATCCTTCGTGGTCCTAGCCAGTCTCAAAGGGTGTCAATTAAGCCAGTTCAGCCTCTACGTCACGGTCCTATTGGGTAAACATAGATGCCAACCCTGATTTTCCTGGTCATCCTTGTCATACCTAAGGGGTTTGAGGCCCTTGGTTTTAGCAATTTTGTTATGCTCTCTTCTATACACAGGAAAGACTGCCCTTCTTTATTCTAGACCCTACCAACATGGTAGTGGGTAGCCCCAACAATCATCATCACTCGCCACTTTAGCCAAATTTCCAACTAATTAATTCCAACTTGCCTTTCATCTCTTATGGGGGATTACAACCCTATCCCTTTCAATGGGTCAAATTTGCAACGACACTCACAGTCTAACAAAAAAAGATTAAGTAAAAATAAAAATTGTTTAAAATAGCTTAATAAATCAGCAAGGTACTGATCGTGTCATTTTTCACTTAAAAATAGTAGATTTTTAAAAATTAATATTGGAATTTTTTCGCTTCCAACTTGCCTATCTTATGCTGCTACCTGCTGGCTGCTTGTGCAAACAAACATTTTTCAAACTTGTATATTAATTTTTAAAAAATTACCATTTCAAAGTGAAAAACAATAAGTTGAGCCCCTTGCTGGTCCATCAAGCCATCCCAAACAATTCTCATCCCCACCCAAACCTCCCTCATTCAACTGTGAGTGTCTTTGCAAGGCCGACCCATTGAAAAGGATAGGGCTGTGATTCCTCATAAAAATCTCCCTGTGGCTCGTAAACAGGACAACCCTACAATATCTTAGATTGCCGTCCCAAGACCGGCTTTCTCGTTTCTGTCCTAACTTCTGGGTGTGCCATCCGGAGGACAGGAAACTACGCGAGCTGGGTCTCTGATGGTCCTTTCAATGGATGTTCTTGATCGCTGACATAGAGAAACCCTCAACCCCTCATTGTTGCTTTCGGGTTGTCTGTAGACTTACGTATGTGCATGCTCATCAACAGCACCACATTATTACATGTCCTCAGTTCCCTCTTACAATATGAGAACCTTAGCCCGCTGGTTCTCAATCCCTTGCCAATCAAGTGTGGTCCAACAAGCTCATATGCCCTTATGTGTTCTTACACGATTGCAAGCAGAATGACAATCAACCCGTGATCTAAGTAGATCTAAGTTGTTCAAAACGGGTTTGCTCGGAGCAAATGCCAGTTCTGTAGGCAACCACCCTTACCCACCCTTTACCAAACGCCAAACCAGCTCATGATCAATGCTTCAGACTTTGCCATGCGAGCCATGGAAACTGGCGGTCAACCACCGGTGCTCCAACTCCATCTAATGGCCCCCTTCAATTGCACAATGTCCCCATCGCCTATTGACGTTTTCTACAGCAACAGCTCATGCCACCACCCTCCTCCCTCCTCAGTATTGTTAGACACTCAATCATCATCACTTGGCACTCAAACCAAACTTCAACTAATTAATTCCAAGTTGAATTTCATCTCTTAAGCAGTTGTCATATTGTCCCATATTTTGTAAATCAATCCATATAATCATCCGTAGTATGCCTACACGATTATTGTAGGTCTTGAGACCTCCAATGCTGTGTTTCTCTAAAATGTGTGACTAGCCAAGAGGTGGTGCTTTTAACTATGCCTTCGTGACGCGTCATGTGTTCATTTAAAATTTTTTAAATTCTTTATTACACTTAAGATAAAAAAATCTGCGTGTAATTATTAATCTGTTACTTATACTAGTTTATAAATACAGTAAAATCCCTTTTATCCGTCCTAGTTGAGACTGCGGATTGTTCGGTCGGTCAAATGTGAGAGTTGCGAGTTTATAAAAAATAATAATAAGACACACTTAGTAATATATTTAATTTAATATTTATATTGTAGTTTATTTGCTTGTAACAATTGCATTACAAATAACTGTCCTCGAGTTTTCTTGCTCCAAATCAGTTTTTTTATCTACTAATTGATAATTAAGTTTAAAATTATACTATCGGTCCCACCAACCCTATATAATTGGTCGTTAAAACTATGTCCCACGTGACGAATGTGACTTAACCTTAATTACTAATTAAACAGGTTGGTGGGAACGGTCATAAACAAATGACCTTATAGTTAGGGAACACTTAAATGGGTTGGTAAAACCTGCTGTAACTCATATTAAATCCCAACTGCTTTTTTCCTTCCTTATTTACGACACAACTTCTGTATGAAATTCTAAATTATTTTTATGTAAAATGCGCTTGTATTTTGTGGAAGTTTTGTTGTTTATAAAATCTCGTGTTGTATATCAGAAATCTGTATGAAAAATCTGGTAGAGTATGAATGATATGGTAGGGATTCATGAAATGTTTGAAATGAAAGTTTTTTAAACTACTCTCAGTTAATCGCTGATAGTTTTAAATTAGGAAAGTACAATTGTTTCTAAAATATAGACGAGCCCTCTCCGCCCTGTACCTCCGCGTGTCTGCACCCGTATTTTTCACCACAATTCTTGACCAACACGAGGGAAATTTTAATAGGTGTCTGAGTTTTAACTACATAATCGAATGTAGGTGTAAAAAGAGGCCATTTTTACCCTATATGGCCGCTAGGGGTCAGACTGCGCCCAACTAAAATCCGTGTATCGCTTTACCGATCTTGTTGCTAAGACAGATTTTTTAGAGGTTTGTTTTTTTTTATGATCGAATCGATCACTTGTTATCTTTTCGTCCTACATGAACATGAGACAACATGTAACGACGTGTTTAGGTCGTGATGAAGATAACCATGGACGAGTCACCAAAAAAAAGGGGTTTATCAAAATGGGGAATTTTACATGAAACACGGTTCAAATGTCCTTTGAGCATTTGTCAGGATACCGTGAATTCTTCTAGAACACTTCTAGAGCATTTGTCGATTAGATTACATTGATTGAATCACGTGAGCGCGTGCTTTTTTCAAATAGTGGTCTCCATTGTAGCCGCTTTCACGATTCGATTTATCCCTAGATAAAGATGCAATTATCCCAATGCATTCATAGTTGAATGTTATTTTTAAATAAAACCTATATATAGTTTTTGTTTGGAGCACATGTACAACATTTAAAACACTGAAGAATGCGACAATCCTTATGTTTTAAGACACTTAAATAAACACAATTTGTCACCATTTCTATACGTTTTTGCCAGTTCTGCAAAGCGTTCTATTTTAATAATATTTTAATAATAGCTGTCACACGAGATGCGATTTCCAGTAACTGTAATCGTCCCGTTATGCAGGGAAAGGTTTTATTTTTCTTTAAAATACAAAAAAAAAAAAATTGGAAAAAAAAAGTAAAACATCCGCGTAAATAAATCCTCGACGGTTGCATCCTTGACACAGTTTGTAGACCGGAACAAAAGTTTTTTGGACAGGATGCGGTTCGCGTATATGGACCGTGTATTACGGAACGATATTAACTTTCATTTGGAGGAGAAAAATGAAGCTAATTTTAATGAAATCGGTTTTTTTAATCGTTCATTTACGTTTCTAATTACTCGTTAATCTCACCGAGCGGACGAAAAGTTTATATTTCCAACATGGCCGCAGACTTTTGAAATAAAAGGAGGCGGCCATGTTGGTACGGACGAGAAAGGCATATACGCCACCAGGGGGTGCTGAACAAGCATAAGCTTAGTAATTAGCGCAAACCGAAACAACAGTCGAAGTTGCGAGAGCGCTATAGCGAAACATAATTTCGGTATTATCGCGGTGTATGGCAATGATTGATACGGTTCGCTACACTACAGTTATTTACATTGTTTTGCATTTTGGTGGTACGAGAGCGCTATAGCAAAGTCGCTTCATCCCTCCTCCCCTGATGTTGTTGACCCCCTTAAAACTTTACTTTTTTTTTCACTTTCTTCACCACTCTGCCGTATCACTTTCATTTTTTTTATATCCCATCCCCCTTTAAACCTCTTTACCCTCAACCCCCTTAACCTAATTTCGAAATTGTTCATTCTTTCATCGTACGCGTCCTTCAAAGGAATTTCTCTCACGGACGAGTTGTGTTGTTCCACAATCCCATCTCCCCTCGCGGCATTATTTAAATTTCGGGGGAAATTATATTATAATGCGAAGGCAGCAAAAAAAAAAATATATTATATACTTAAAAATAGTTTAAAAGATTGGAAGAGTGGACATGCGTGAGAAGCGCGAACGCTTTCAACGTCTTGTCTTGACGCCCTAATTTGAAAATCGTGATTTTTTGGCTGAATTATTTTTTGATAAAATACGAGTGTATTTTGGCCGCCTGGTGAGCACAAAACGCCCGGAAATGGAAAACCAGGAAGCGCGGATGAGCCACCAGGGGGCGCCGAAATAAAGGGGTTCAGCACCCCCTAGTGGCGCATGAGCCCTTGGTATAAATGGATTTTGGCATATGTATACTTTGTTTAGCAAACGAGTCCATGCATATACTGTATTTTGACATACAAGTCCATGTATAAAAATAATAATACTGTGTTTTGACTTACAAGTCCATGTATATATATACTGTGTTTTAGCATACAAGTTCATGCATATACTACATGTTTAGCATACAAGTACTTGCATATACTTTGTTTAGCATACAAGTACATGCATATGCTACATGTTTAGCATACAAGTCCATGCATATATACTACGTGTTTAGCATACAAGTCCATGCATATACTACATGTTTAGCATACAAGTCCATGCATATACTACATATGTTTAGCATACAAGTCCATGCATATAATACATGTTTAGCATACAAGTCCATGCATATACTATACATGTTTAGCAACATGTCCATGCATATACTGTGTTATCATACATCAGTGACATGTCCATGCATATACTGTGTTATCATACATCAGTGACATGTCCATGAATGTACTTACATTTAGCATACTGCATATAGTTAGAAATTAGAATATATTGTTGATTAATTATTTAAAAAATATGCTAAATGGCCACACACCACCTGGGGGTGCTAAAAATAAATGTGCATATTTCCTGCATGTGTTTTGCTTTTTTAATACGGATTGCACACGGCTCGGATATATAATATGGATTATCGGAATCTAAGTACTATACTAGTTCATAAATCAGAATCAGCTTTGCAATCTTTTTAATCGTTATAAACTTGGCCAAATCAACGATTACTTCAGTTCGACTTTGGTGCAACTCACTGTTATATGTATTAGATAAGCAGAACTTTCAATTTAGTAATACCATTGTAATGCCATCTCCAAAAATTCGTAAGGAAATTTAGTTAAATGACGAAATCGTGCCAAATAATTAAAATTCTCTGAAGCAGGAAGACTGAATTTGTAAAGTACGTGCAATATTACTCGTTTGAATTGGGGTTTTCCCATTTTCTTCGTCTTCTTAATTCCATTTACTTCTTTTCAATTCAAAGTCCAACGTTCTTTCTTTGTAAGCAACGGGTTTAACTTAATTAGACATTCATTGTTATCGGGGATTGGTGGTGCTGAGGCCGAGGTAAGAATTAGCAAACAAAAAAAAATTTAACTCGCATTTTAGCTATAACACCTCACATTATGCGAGAAATGTACCATCAGCATTTTAGTCTTTTTTAAGAATATTTATATACTATAATAACGCAAATTAAGCGCAAGAAGCAATCCTAAATCCTGGAGTTTTATGCCCAAATTCAAATGAAACTTTCTTCAGAAGTAAGTAGCCTAATGGCGAAATTGCTGCAATATTACAATGAAAAATATACTCTTATTTAATAAATGAGTATACATAGTATATATTTCAACTTTTATTTTGCGCCCATTTTAAGAGTTAGATACGTTGACTAAATAATTCGTTCCGCTTATGACTGTGACTAAACTACTAAATGCATAGTTATTTTTTCCCCTCTAATTAGTAAAACTGCATAATTAAAAATAGAGCGTTTTGAATTATTTCTTCTAATTGCTTATTTGTTAAAAAAAATAATAAAACGAGAAAACTGTAAGTGGAGCAGCAGGTATTTGGAGGAATATAAATGTTGCAAATAAGTTCTTGTACTAAGGGTATCCTGTAAACTTTTTAACACAGCAGAATATTTTGTGAACAGTCCAGAGTTTTAAAAGCAGAGGCATTTTCAAACAATTTATCACAATCCAAGTTTTTGCCAAACTTTAGTTTGTGTAATTAACTATTGTAATAGGTATTGTAATCACGATACAGTTTTGAAACGGTAGTTATAGTCACGGAATGGATTTCAACCAATGGATACCATGCTATATGTAATTAAAAAACTTACCCATTTTTATACTCAAAGAGCCCCAAGCTTTTGCTTGCATGTTTTGTCCATACTTAGTTTTTTGTTTGTTTCAAACTTAATGTAGTCAGTTTTAATTGATCTATTATACTGCTTACTGATAAGTTACAAAAAAACGGAAAGTTCCAGGTCCGCTTTATTTTTTATTCATTTTTTTGTGTGCACTAAATTCGACATTGTGGGTAAAGGTTTGGCCAATGAATTTAAACTCCCCTTAATCATTGATGGTAATGAAAACGGTATTTCCAACAGTTTTTAATTGCCGATTAAATCAGTCGGGTGATACTAGCGGTTAGTTTTTACTTTTACCTTCGGAAATCACGCTAAAAAATGTGTATTGATTTAATTCAGTTAATTTATTGTATTTATTAAGTTGGGATTCTTGAGTACACTGTTTTGACTGGTTTGCAAAAAAAAAAAAACATTGCACGTTATAGACTTTACAAACTCTTTTGACGATATGGCCGAGATATACTTTAGTAAATTGAGGATGCTAAACTACAATGTTATAGGTTTTTTTGCCCTAAATTTGGATATTGTGTTAAATTTGAAAAATAATATTTATTCCTCCTGCTTGTGATTGTGACCCCTAGATGGAGCTGCTAGATGCGGGAAGCTCTAAAAAGTAATACACCATGTTTTAGTAAACGTGCAAATGTACCCCATGTTTCAGTAGCTGTGCCCCATGTTTTAGTAAATGTAGGTACTAAATTTGGATATGGTGTTAAATTTGAAAAATAATATTTATTCCTTCTCCTTGTGAATGTAACCCCCTAGATGCGGAAAGTTCTAAAAAGTAATACCCCATGTTTTAGTCAATGTACCTCATGTAACGGAATTTGAAGGTGTTATTTTTGAAGTAAAAGTGCAGTAATTGTGCAATCTGTAGTTTTATTGCATAAAAATTGCATTTTTACATAAAAATCTGCAGTTTAATATTATGGCAGATCGAGTATTTTTTTGCTGGGGGGCACTCAATGCCTTTACTTTGGCCAATATACAACTAGTGAATCTTTAATGATCTTTACCACTATAATGCTAATCAGATTGATAATTAATTAGTTTGTGTGGGATGTTGCATGCATGCGTGCGCTACCTTCGTGTACCCCTCATGGTCACTTTCGGATCCTTTTTACTCGTTTTTTATTATGTTATTTCTTGTCTTTCATATGAGTTGGAATGTGGTCTAAAAACGGGACAAACAACTTTTCACCATAACTTCCGACCCACATGGAAAAAGCATCATCCTCTGGCTCCTAATGTTGCTCTTTTTTAAAAACGAGTTCGTAATAACGCCAGAAGAAATGGCAGGGCAGACGGCTTGATCATTAGTATACAAAGTTTAGTCCCGTTATAACTTTTAAAAAATCCCTTAGGCGGCCAGAACGAGTTTGTTTTTGCTTTCAAACGCCCTCATTGAAGGGGTACCAGATGGCAGCACTGGGCATTCAGATTTCCCATCAAATAATGCAAATTTGTATTAAATTCCAAGAAAAATTGGAAAATTGATGCCACCATCTTGGCAGAAATGGAACTCGGTAACACCTCATCTAAATGCTGTACTCAATTCAATATTTTGGATGTTTAAATTTTTTTGAAAGTTTAGCATTATCTTGGTGGAAATTAAAATGTAATCCGAATGCAATGTTTTTAAACTATGAAACGAACTTTGCATTCATACTGCGGATTTTGAAGCAGAAAAAAATAATTTAATAATTTCATGCAAAAATTCAGCACAAGTTTAATCGCAATGAATTTAGTTTGCCAGTTGGCCCTGATTTGCAGTTATAAGTACAAAAAATTGCAATATTTAAATCATTGCATTTGCAAATGTAGTGATCATTGTTGAAACAGAAAATAAGCGTTACCCCAAACAAGAATGTATGATTTCATGCCCACCAATGTGTAGCGAAAAATGTTTGAAATTGACCTGGAAAACTTGGTTATTTTTTTGTTTCCCTCTTTGTTCGATTTTGAAATTTTGGCTGCCAGTGTTTGTTTTGTAAGTCTGACGATGCCTGTGACAAAATAAATTGGGCTAATGTCGCATCTGGCCTAGTTTACTTATTTTCTGCTTAATTAGGCAAAACTTTCTGTTTACGCATTTGATTAAAGTCATTTTTTAAGCTAATTGGTTCATCAAAATCAAACGTTTGCCCCTAAAACGGTCGGCTGGTTTTGACAAATGTCTGCGGTTGTGTCGCAGATTGGCCAACGCCATCTTGCGAGCCTTGGTGCAAAAAAAATCAAGAATACTTCAATAATAATGCACCTATTTTAATAACATTTTATAACTTAAATAATATTTTCCTATACAAAATTAAATTAAGGTCGACTATTTCTTCCTTTTACAGAATTGGACCGTTGTGTAACTGGTTAGCGACAGAAAGCCCGTCAACGGACTTCTGGTGTCTTAGGTAAGTTCTTTATTTTTTATTATTGTTGATATTTTGTTAGACGTTATTTGAAGTGGTCCTAAACCTTATACCTTCAATGTTTTAAATTAAAAATTACTCCTGATATAATTTTTTTCAAAATTCTGTCACTTTTATTCGCATTTTGTGAATTGTTTGAAAAAAATATATGAATTGCCAGTTTATTGTTCGAAAAATAAGGACATGATATTAATTCAAAAGTTCTGTTTCCCACTTTAATGTCCTCAAAGACCTTAGACGAAATGCGAATGAAAATACTATCAGGAGTTGATTTTCTAAATTTTCCCATTGTACGTTTAAGGTCTACGACTGTTTGTACTTCAATTTGCACGATATGCATTTCAGTAGTTGACAAGCTTTTTGATGGCCTCCAAGCAACGCCATTTGTCCGGCAAATAAAACGGCTCGAAGATGTGCGAAAACGGGGTGTCCCAGCCAGTGACCCGCTGAACAGGGGCTTCCAGCTGCAGAAAACATTCGTTCTAGAAAAAAAATGAAAATGAAAATGAACAGGGGTTTTCGAGGAGGAGTTTCGTGAGAAAAAACTTTCAAGTACAAATCCATATGAAATGTCGACTAATTACCTGGATGGAAGCGGCAATCTCTGCTCCAAAACCACCTGTCAGAGGAGCTTCATGGGCGATCAGCAGGCGGCCGGTTTTGTTCACAGACTGAAACGAACGTAAGTTTAATTAGAAGTCTTGTACCGATGATGCAGAAAAAACGCCTGCGGAAACAGGATAAATCGCTCTGTTAATTTGAATCTTGGCTGGTACTTAATTGGAAATGAGTTTACCGGGTAACAGATTGAAAAGGAAAATTAATGCCAAGGTTAGGAATTAATTGTTCCATTTCGAGATTTTACTAGAAAATTGCTCATTTTCAGAAATAGTCGGCAGGCTAATTTTTCTACTTGAAAATGTACCAAAGACAAAAATGAAATTATCAGAGTTTAAATTTGCAGCATTTACGAATAACCAACATAAATAAAATCTCTTGCTTGGGGGGGTCCGTGATAATTTTAGTAAAAAAGGTTCTGAAATGAAAAATGATAGAAAACTGCTGCTCTAGCATACTGAATGAATCCTAACTTTTACAAAACAATTTTAAAATATTCCCTCCTCGGCTTCCAATATTTTTCTCAAAAATTCTAAATCTAGGATATGTTTTGAAGATGTTACGCTTTCGTCGTACTTACATTCATAATGGTTTCTTTATCCCACGGTAGTATTGTGCATAGGTCGATCAGTTCGCAAGAAACATTGAGTTTGTCCTGCGCCAGCTGACAGACCTCTCTCAAGACGTGGATTTGTGTTCCCCAGCCCACCAGAGTCACGTCGTCACCTAGACATAGTGATGAATGCAAAAAAAAAAAAAAAAAAAACGTTTTATTTATTAAAATTTGCTTCTATTTTCGATTTGCCAGAAGACAACTGATCCGCACCTTCGACAAGGACGTCAGCCTGTGACAAGGGAAGCTCGTAATCTTTCACAGGCACTTGTTCCACAGCAGAACGGTACAGAATCTTTGGTTCGAAGAAAATACAAGGGTTGTTGTCACGGATGCAGCTAAGGAGCAAACCTTTGGCTTTCATCGGACCTCTGGGAATCACCACCTGAAATGGTAAGCACGGATTTCACGATCATGCTGATGTCTTGACTGGTTTGATCTGTTTGATAAAACTGGCATTTGCGTGATGCTTGATATTATCAAGCATTTTCTTCTTTTACGAATAATGAGACTAGACGATTGTCACAGTGTTAACACTGCACTCTACTTACCTTGATGCCTGGTACGTGGGCAAAATACGCTTCTGGACTCTGCGAGTGGTAGAGCGCCCCGTGGCCCACGGCGCCGCACGGCGTTCGAAAGGTTAGTTTTCCACAATGGAAATGATTCCCGGAACGGTATCGAAATTTGGAAGCTTCGTTGACGATCTGTTTCAGCAATTCCACATGGTCGCCACCCCAGAAATTAATTTGAATTAGTAAAATTATTAATTGATTGCCAGTTTATTTTATGGCGTTTTATAACCTGAGGAACCACCGACCTGATCAAAAGCAGGATAAATGTAGTCGGCAAACTGCATTTCGGCAATTGCCGTCGCTCCGCCAACTGCCAATCCAATTCCAAATCCGGCGATTCCCTGCTCGCAGAGTGGGGTGTTGAAAACCCTGTCTTTACCTGTGCGATATGAATACATTTTGCTAAATATCAAATATTTTATAACGGTCACATTTATTAAGCTAATTTTGAGATTATCTTGTTTCACTTTTTTCTAATTTGGCCAGTTGAAAATAACTTAAGCGTACCATATTTATCTTGGAGACCAACCGTGCATCGGAAAACGCCGCCGAAAGCCACGTCTTCCCCGAAGATAACTAAAGGTAAAACAGCAAAGAGAAATTGCAGAAATTCGTGCGTCACAACCGGGCAGAAAATATTCTGCCATAATATTACTTTAGATGTATGAATAAGTTCCAAGCTGCAGTTTTCAGTATTATTCGCTACACTGCCATTCGGAAATATACTTGAAAATTCAATCTGCAATTGCACACTTAGTATTAGTTTTCTGTGTAAATATGGTGCTGTAAATTTTCTTCTCGTAAAGCTGGCAGCGAACAACATTTTTCGATCAGAAAAATTAATATCGGTAGGACATTTATTTCTAAAAACGGCTGCACACAGGAATTAATGAAGATTTCAAAACTGCAATTCACCGCAATGAAACTGCATTTTTATTTACGTATAAAGCAATTTTACGTTTCGTAAAACTATGGAAATTCTGGGGAACACTGGGGTGAAGGGCAAATTTTATTTTCCATGGGTTTTTGCGATTGTCCATCTTGGAGGGGGGATTAAAGTAGTTATCATCAACTGACCAGCAGAGGGATCTGCACCCAAAGCAATATCCAGAGCATTTGTAATAGATTGAAAAAGGTTCATCCGGGCCGTTTCCCCTGGAAAAAAAAACAGGAGTTGTTAGGGGTTACGACGAGCCATGACATCAATTCTGAACCTTGGCCTTTAACCCCAGGCAGCGCGTGGGGTGATCGCCATAAACAAGTTGCCTAGCTGTTATTCCCTTTAAAATTTAAATTACTTTTATCCCAGTAGAAATTGAAGACACTTACCTTCTTCCGCGGAGACAGTGTCAGGAACATAGTCGAAATGAGAAGACAGTAGTTTGCCTGTTGACAAATGTCTGGTATTTCTGAGATGAGGCAAAATGCGGAGTAGGGACGAAACGATCTTCATTATTCAATTTTGGGGGCATAAAAAGGTAATAAAAATAAATCCTACCCACGCAGACATGTGATGCCAAATCCTAACCAATGAGTTGCACAGGACATGACGTTTACGTAACGTCACGTGACTTCCGGCGTTCGAAAGCGCGAAATTCGAATAAAGAACTCGACGAAAGTGTTAAATTCAACGTTTTTATTAAAAAAACATAAATAATAATAAAGAAAAAAACATCGCGAGATTACACGGATGAAAGGTACGAAACGACACCCTCAATAACTAGCGCGTAACTCTTAAATTCGTGTATTATGGATTATTAAATAAACTCGTCGTCGGCGGGTGCACCTGCACTCGCAATAAAGTACACCAAATATGGGCTAACTCCTTTCAGGAGGCAGCAACGGCTATTTCTCCTTCGTCACTAATCAATAATGACGTGTTCTTTTTTACAGGATTACACACAGTTGAAAACGAAGGGGTAAAAAACTGAAAAGATGGCGACGGCAATGGTCGGGGTCCCGAATTTGGTCCCAATCCCGGTTCGGGATATTCGCGTGCTTGCACGATGGGTCGAATTCTCAGGAATGAGGCGGGATGCCGGCATCCCGAAAAAGTAAAGTCTTTCTGGTGTGCGTGTTAGCTGATCGGCTTCAGGTTGTGCGTTTCGGCCAGCAGCTTGACTGTTTCTTCGTAAGCGCTGTTGGGAAAGCAACATTCGAACGTTAAGAAATCTGTCTCTCGAAAGCTGAGATGGACTCGCAATAAAACTCGAGAGAAAACTTACCATCCGGGTCGGATGATTCTGTAGTGTCCTACCACCGACAGGTCGACGACCGTGGAGCCCAACCGCGATTCTTTGGTGTCGCCTAGCCTGCCACCGTCTACAACAAGTCTGAGTTGGGGCCACAAATCCTTGAATTCCTGCATCGGAAGAAAATACAAACATTGGTTAGCCGAGTGATATTTAGGATCTTTGAGACACCTATGATGAGAGGGTCTAAACTTAGATGGCGAGAGCCTCGTACTTACATCGACGGCAAGGGCGCTGCTGGCATTGCTAAGGTTGGCGCTGGTCAACGCCAGCGGTTCGCCGACGGATCGTATGACCTTGCGGATGAACGCGTTGTTTGGAATGCGAATACCCACGAGGTTTGCGTCCGGATTCAAGTTAAGGTTCAGCTCCTGGGTACGTTCGAAGACCAGCGTCACGGGTCCCGGAAGCAAGTCTTCGAGAAGCATTTTTGAAACTGTGACCACCGCCCATCTGGGGTTACGGGAGAAAATCAACGTTAGACAAAAGTGAGTTTGAAAGCGAGATGCGACAAAGGACCATTCGATCCACTTACTTCGAGATGTCGCTGATGTCGCTAACGCAGATGGCCAGGGGCTTGGCGGGGTCCCTCTGTTTGATGTTGTAAATGCTGCGGATGGCCCAGTTGTCCTGAGCGAGGCCGGCCAGCCCGTAAATGGTGTCCGTGGGAACGGCAACGACGTGACTCTTGCGCAACAAGTCTGCCACAGATTGGATTATGTGATCGTTCACTGCAAGGTAAGAAACAAAAAGACAAACATTAGCTGCTTATCAGGGGGGTCAGGTCGATAAAATTTTCGAAATGTCAACAAACTAGTGTCTAAATTTACGACTGTTTATTAGAGAAATAGCGTATGCTTAAGAGAGGTTTTGTTTGCGATGTTACGAAAGAGTTGGGTTTGTATGGTTGGTGATGAAATTACAGAAAAGCCCATGATTTAGATATGATTTGAAAGTTAATCTATGCCATTCTAAGATTCCAGATTTCCCAAGTTTTTGCTTTATACAAAATTTTTGCCGAAATAATCGACCAAAATAATCAAACTAACAGAACTATCCACCCTCATAGATTAGTAATATTTTCCTTAAGTTAGGAAAACATAGACTGGTTTTATTATTTTTTTATCAATATATGTATGTCCTAGTTTTTTTTGGTCGAACGTACATAAAATGTCTAGAAAATAGATAGATAATTTAACTGGAATAATAACAATTACCGAGAAATTGCAATCAAAGACCAGCGAAAGCATAATTTGGTATGATCTAATTAAAGAAATTGAATTCTGGATATTTAGAAGAACATCATGAGTTTTGAATCATGTCTTGCAGATCAAATTTTCAGAAAGTCCCAAGCCTCAACAAATAAATCTAGCGCAATAGTAGTGACGTCAAGCTCAGAGTCAATATGCATTTCCCGTTGGTCTACATTCAGCGTAGGGTCGTCCATTAATTAATGCTGGTCTATGTGACTATTTTTTTAATGACGCAAAATAGCACTGGCATGACCCCCTGAAACGCAATGTCTTATAGTTGTACTTCCAAAATGACGTCACTAAGAAAACTGCATCTTTTGCCTGTTTACCACGGATGACGTCACACTCGACGCTCTTTGCCTTAAGACTTTCTCCCCTTAACGTTCGATAGCCACAAAAACGAAATCTTTCTAGAGTGCACCGAACGCAAGATAAGTGAAATCACAGATTATCAACGGTTGTGAATGAGGCTCTTTGAGGCTCTTTAAACACTCGTGTCTTAATACGTATATTCAGAATTTGTGGAAAATTGGCATTACTTTAACAAAAAGATGTTTTCGTTATTTTACCTTTTTGCCGTGAACATAGTTTGGAATAACTCACTGAATAAGGTTACTTCAAACTATTATTAAGACAGGTTCTACTATATTTTCCCCCTTTAGTTATTATGAAGTTGAAGAAATATTAATTGGAAATTTAGTCTATACAAAGTTTGGAACACCCAACACAACTTGATTGCTTAAACTACTATTAAGCCAAGTTTCTAGTCAATTTTTGCCCCTTTTATTTACTTCTTTTTTGGATGAAACAACTACTAATCTCAGATTTTACTCTAAATTTAGCCTAGAACACCTAACCAAACTTGCAACACTAAGCTCAAAATGGCTTAATTTTTATATTTTCTCCCTTATTTTGTTTTATCCACATGGATGGAACTTAAACATAAAAAAGGAATGGCATTAGATGCAACAACCCACTAACCTGAATCTAAATCATCGCCAGGTTCTAAGAAAAATCGCGTGAATATTAAAACAGGGTGCTCTTTAAATTATTATTTGAATTTTTAAAACTTTTTAAATTTGCCGCTCAAAAACGGTGGTCGACCGAAAAGTCTTATCCAAAATTTACCTGCCCGCGTGAGTAATAGCCGCGTGTTGCGATAGTCGTAACTCGCATTTGAACATAACAGTGACCCCCAACCCCAAAATTTTCTTTTTCTTTTAAACCGTCACTAAACAATTAATTAATTAATCCGAATGTGAAATAAGGTGTTTATTGGTCCGTACCGTTGAGCAATCCATTCATGGTGAGCCTAACTATTCTGCCGGTCATTTTGTCTGGTGGTCGCTGACGCCTCCTGGTCGAAGATGTGAAAACTACGCTCTGTATCACGGCAGTCATTTGGGTGTGTGGGGTAGTTTTTGAAAAATACGCGGAAAAAAGACTTGTTTAAACGTGCTTGAAACGACGAAGCGAAAAGTAGCTGGTAAATTGGGCCACCCTCGCATCGCTCCAGACCTTATAAACGAACCCCCGAAAACGGAGATAATGGGCGGGGCACAGTGACGTCAATGGGGTATTCTCGACGCTTATGATATTCTCCAAACGGGGTTTTGTCGGATTTTCAATGTTTTTCATCGGATTTCTCCCTGCGGCAACGTATTTTTACGGCAGATGTGTAACTGAGGACGAAACGATGAACTTTCGGTATTTTTCCGCAAGGAATTACACTATAATAAGCCTTTCTTCGGTGATTTTTGGTCGTTTGAGCGATCAAGTGACGTCACCCGGTCGATCCCAGGCCACCGGCGACGTCACACGTTCTATATTGGAAAATGAGGGTCGTTCAAAAAGGGCTCGTGAGTACTCATCTTCAATAACTTATCCATCCTGGTTGGGACCGGACGCCCCAGAGATTAGTTAATCTGGAAATAATATTACTATTGGTAAACATTTAATTTATTATCTTAGTGTGTATGTTATTTATTAGTATTTTATGATTACAAAATTATTCTTTATTTTTAAAATAATTTCTTAAAAATGTGTCCAAATGTATGCAATTTATGTAAAGCCAGGTAGTAAAAATGTTAAAGACATTTAATAGGTAAAAAGTTAGCTAATACAAACCCGGAGGAAAAACTTTTTTGCTTATGTGTGTAAATACTTGTATTTACGTACATGTACGTCTTGGTGGAGAGCCGGCTTTATATACATATGTACAGTGGCGGCACTAGGGTTGGTGTCACCCGGTGCGGTAACTCATGGTGTCACCCCCCTCACGACACCCCATATTATAGAGATCTCCTCCGAGTCCGCTCATTTTTGCTGATTTTTGTTGTTAAATTCACGTTTGCAAATCAAAATAGAAAATGGAATATTTTCATAAAATAAGAACATTGTATCATTATGTTGCATTTTGGTGTCACCCCTTGTGATGGTGTCACCCGGTGCGGTCCGCACCCCCCTAGTGCCGCCACTGCATATGTACATAGTACAGGCGTAAGTTGATATTAAATGCCTTCTGCGGATAAAGTTTAAAGGTAATTTCAATTTTTTTTTTTACATTTTTGAAACCGACGGTTAAACCGGAGAAGGGAAAAAGGGTTATGAATTTTTAAAAATTTAAATGAAAATGTTGACAAACACTGGGATTTTTTTACTCCGAATTTTACGTTGCCAATCATTTGCCAGACTGCTGGTATTTTTTAATAACTAATGATTTTTTTACGATCATACATGTTAAAACGTAATTTTTAAATTTTAATCATTTCAAAAAAGCAAAAAATATAGTAATTTAATCGCCTGTCTGGACAAGGTGTAAGAGGCTACCTTTTTGAACGGCCCCCACGGGGAGGATTCGTTCTTGAAAGATAGGAAATCACGGATATAAAGTTTTTGATTTGTTGTTATAATCTGGTGGAAAACACTCCATGTACTCGAACGCTTTTTGGTACCCATCACAACAACAGGGCGGGTGACCTTAAGAAATGTATTTTCGGCAAAGTCTGGCATTCCGAAGGCCTGATGTCCGGAATCTTAATCGATTTATTCGTTGTAATACGTTTTTTATAAAAGGGATGGAAACTATATTTAGGATAAGCTGATTACAAGATTCCTAAAAAATACTGCCTTCAACTGGCCCGTACCTTCTTATCGATAAGTTTGTTTGTTTTGGTATCGTTGTTGAAACATTTTCGAAATGCCAACATGGGTTGAAGACCTGTGTGTGTCACGAACATCCACATTTTAAAATATTTTGAAAATTACTTTTGTAATGAAGTGAAAATTTTCAGAATCATCTTTAGATAACTTCTCGAAAGAGGCTATAGTAGCTTTAACCGGAAACGCTGCTTTTGGCGGATGTGAATGTACGCATGCGCGAGGAACTGATTTTTTTACCCACCTGTAGAAACCAACCTCTAGTTTGAAATTACGTGCAATTATGACACTCTAATTAACCATTTAGGTGACTTTACTTAAATAATGTACCTTTTTTTACTGAAATGAGAAATACACATTTGCCAACAGATCTTCGTATACAGTATCGTTGAGTTCTTTATATTGCCCTAAATATGTCCATCACAATGATTTAAGATTACGAATTTTCAAGGGAGACTATTCAAGTTCAACCTTGGTTACCCGATTGGCATTATACAAACAATGCATTTTCCGTAATCCAACCTTGGTTAAACAATTCGCGAAAAAAAAAAAAAAAAGCTTACCTTGCAGGTTATGTCGTGGTATAATAATATATATGACAGAATGCATTTATTAATTACTTTATAAATCTAACTTTCAATGTGAAATTGTATTTTCACACGTTGAGATTAAAAATGGGGGGAAAAAAGTTATAAGGAAGTATAGTATAAATTAAAATGATTTCAAAAAAGGGTACTTACGTATTATCCTAGACTACCTCAACAGACTGCTCCCATCCTAGCCTAACCTAACCTAACCTGACCTAACCTAACCTAACCTAACCTTGCATTATAATAGGTTAAGGATAGGTTAGGATTTGGAGCAGTAGTCTAGGATAATACGTAAGTACCCAAAAAAGTTATAATTATAAGTATAAAGTAAAATGATTTCACAACAAGGCTAAAAGACATTTGAAAAGCGGTTTCCTGGCTATAGCTGTGGTCACGGAATGGATTTCATTCGTTTCAGGTCGAAATCGCACAGCTACTGCTTTTTAATTTTTTAATGTTAGCAATTTAATAATAAAACTGCAGTAAAGCCCTGTCTGTACTGTACGTTACTTGCTTTTAGTATTTGATCAATACTTATTAATTAAATTAATCCAATTACATTAAGTTAATTTTTAATTATGGATCATAGAGCCTGGAAGCTTACAAAAGCGAAATTTTGGTGGGCTTAAGATCAAATTCAATACGTGATATTGTACACGTTGCTTGGCTTATCTTATAATACTTTTCCGCTAACTTAATTTTTTTTTTTTATATTTTGTTATTTATTATTATTTTTTTTAATAAACATTACAAATATCAAAAGACTTGAAAAGAGGGCAAGTGGAATCTACACGACCCACTTGACATGTTATTACAAATTAGCCAGAACATTTTCAACTTAATTTAACTTATCAACAAAGTGTACTAAGCGATATGTTATTATGGGTGGTCACGCCTATTTTCAAAAAAAGACAAATCGGTTGAAATGTGGAACGCCATACAAAGAGCGCATGCGCACATGTACATTTCAAGCGCTTTTATATATTAATCGGTTTCCTAACCGTTAGCCGGTTAGGAAACTGATTACAAAACCGATTAAGGGGGATTAACAAGTTTGAAAAATGTCCGATAATTTGCATTCTCATACTGCACGTGCAAATTAACGCAGCATGTGCAAATTGGACATTTTTCAAACTTATTTATTAATTTAAAAAAAATCTACCAGCTCAAAGTGAAAAACAACAATATGATGCACTTGCTGATCCGTCAAGCTATTTTAAACAATTTTTATTTTTATTTAATCTCTTTTTGTTTGGCTGTGAGTGTCGTTTAAAATTTACCCATTGAAAGGGATAGGTTAATTGTAATCCCCCATATTTAAAAGCGCTTGAAATGTACATGTGCGCATGCGCATTTTGTATGGCGTTCCGCATTTTAACCGATTTTTTTTTTTTTTTTTTTTTTTTTGCAAATCGGCGTGACCAACCAAACTATGTGTAAACTATTTTTTAAGAATCTGCGCGTAATTGTTATCGCGATTTCTAGATTGTAAATTGGATACTGAGTTGATTTGAATTGAAAACAACTGCGAATGTAAAGGTTTATTAGACCAATGTCTAGTACGGCGTTCCATACAAAAAGCCCTAGACGGAAGCGTCTTAGCGTTGTCTGCATTCTAGAACGAGTCCAACCATGCTCTAGAGTTTAAAAAAGTTTTTCTTCACAATTTCAAATTTTTCTTGAAAATATTGGAAAAGTGCAACAACCTTCAGTGTCGCGTATTACGTGCTCTGGCTGTAGTTTTCCTATTCGAGAGGGGGTTTATAGCGGGGGAAATTTCAGGATAAGTGCGTGAGAAGAACGCTAGTCAGCGTCACGTGTTTGTATAGGCCGGGAACGATGAGAGAAAGCATCAATATTTTTTGATGAACAAAAACGAACTTTAACCTCCACTCCAGGCATCAACTATAAAATTTCGTCGCGTCCAAAGGCCGGGTTTTATAAGAGCGCACGTAGGGGAGAGTGGATTAATTTGCATTCCGGACGCCAGCTCGACACAAATAGTCAACGTGGAAAATCACAAATCGCCTTCGTTCTTCCAGCAACGAGATTTAAAAAACAAGATTGTTAATTGATATTGAGAAAATGGCCGAAACGACCTCCAGAAAAGTCGCAATTCTTGGCAGGTAAATATTTCAGCTCTAATATTCTTTATCATAGTTAACCTTTGGGCTTTGGATCATATCTGGGTTAACCCGTTCACAATGACGTTTATTGGAACTGGGGGATATACAAGACCTTTGTGATAGCTGATAATCAAAGCTATGATGTTAATAATTAATGTACAGTAGCATTCAATCTGTGAGAGTTTAGTAGGCTGGAATGCCATTGACGTTCCATCGACACCACCTGTTTGAAACGACATGTGCACCCATGGTCTCTGAAGAGCAATGGGTAGCTGGAATGCCATACTATGTTTATTGGCACTAAAAAAGACTACCAGCTACCTGTTTGAGAACCTGTTTGGTTCGCAGTCTCTGAAGATCAATATGTGTCTGAACAGCCTTAGGAGGCTGGAATGTCATATGGCTATGTATTCCAACTTTCCAAGGCAGTTAAAAGTGCCTCGAGGTAGCACCAACCAACAAACCAGCCTTGGACTGCAGTAGTGTCTGCAAACGTAATGTTCTTTGGACTGTTTCGTGGCTAGGCATGTTATTTTCGATGCTGTTAAAAGGCTACGTGCCATGCCAATGACCGCATGAGTCTACGTTCTTCAGATCGCATGTTCAAATTTACGGCTGTGCTCAAATGTGCTGGGCTGTAGTGAAAAATACACTTTTTTTTTGCTAAACCGTAGCAGCTTACCATTATAATCACTTGTATTATATTATCGGCATATACTGCAGTCAAGAATATGTATGATGGCTGGACAGGGGTCAGGGGTGCATATTGATATCTATCTGCACGGCATTTAAGACAGCCTATCTGTGTGTAATTACGAGGGCTGATCAAAAAATTCCGGGACTTTTTGAATTGCCCGACAATGGAGCATCGTAGAGCAGTATGGTTAGCA
>JAQGBW010002191.1:0-20953 GCA_034698625.1 Julus scanicus
ACGCATTTTCTTATTAACATTTACTATTTTTAACATGTTTACAGGATGTTTATATGTACTATTTTACAATATTTTTCCTTGCATGCATGTACAATCGAAGTATTGATAGTTCCCGTGATTTTCACGGGTTACCGACTAGTATTTCCTAATTTATGTAGATTTGCCTCATTGTTGATATATTTTGTGTCTTGATAAGTCATGTTTGTGTACTCCTTCCATTTAACAGATATTCACACCCATGTCCTCCACCTCCCGACTGACGCCAATAAATCGTGTTTGTACCCGTTCTATACTAAGAGCCCAAAATACGTGTAGCACACCACTGGGGAAGCCCCCACCGTCAACGTCCAAGGTATCTACAGCACTCAACCATTCCTTCCTATCTTCCATGCACACTAACAATATGTATTAGACAGGCGAAATTTGTGTTCTTCATGTTCTGAAATTCGTCAATTGAATTATGCCCCTACGAAGTGCAGTGTAAATTTAAGTTGCATGCGACATGTTTTGTTGTTTTTGCTGATCTGGGAATGATACAATTAATTGATATTTATTATAGCATTTTTTAAAAACAGATATTCTACATCATGCTAATTGATTACATCGCCCCTTAATTTGTTAATGTTTGTAGTTTACTTAGTGTAAGGGATTAATTGCAAAATTGGGTCATCTTGTAGGCACAAGTGTTTAGGAAGTACCAATTGTTGATAATTACTCTGATCCCTGTTCACACAGACGCAACCAAAGCAGAAAATTGTCCCCCGACGTTTGCACCAGAGGGTGGCACCAGCTCGCCAGAGATTGTTAACGAATTCGAGCAACACCCAGCCAACCTACAACCCTTTTGTGGCTCGTGATTTGGACTTGACTGCTCTGATGCCGTCGGCAAATGCTTCAACCTACTCAGACTTCCAGGTAAGCAAATGTTGTGTCTCTCCCTACCTGCTCTTTGGTGCATGTGCTTGTTTGCAACCTTGCACTGAGTTTATGCGGTATACATATTTGCTGAATCCAGCTTAAGTTTGTTGACACAAATGCACGATTGCATGTACGCATTCTCTAGGCATGTCCAATATTCTAAACATATACCGTAAAGCTTAGATACTTTTGGACAGCCTCAAATTAAATTTTCAGCAATATTGATAATGTTTCTTCTGTATTTTCTTATTATTTAACTCAAAGTATAGGTGCCTAGGTGTTATTATGTCTTATTTTTCTAAGAAAAGGTTTAAGGCAGCTGATAACCATGTATTATGAAAATGTTAATGTCATCATCTTTCATATCTTACATTTGAGTATTTTTTTTTTACTTATCATGTTTTTTTCATTTAATTTAATGCAACTTTTCTTAGAGATTTCATTGAATGTGGGTTTTTTTCTCGCTCGTTCTGCTTGGTCGTCTGCTAAATATCTTTTGACATGCCAAACATATTTAGCCGACCAATATGGAAGTGCTTTTCCGCTCGGCGGACCGCATAAGGCGAATCAGAGTTGTGTAGATATTTTCCACACATTCTCGAAATATGCGTCAAATAAATCTAAGGCGTTGGTTCGCTGCATGAAACATTTTTGTGAACTGGTGATTCCTAGTGAGATTTTTGGTAATATAAACCTCCAGATACTTGGCAGTATCAATGACAACAGGTTAAATATCATCCAGAAAGTACTCAGGTTGGCAAGTTTTCCATTTACGAGAGAAACGCACCACTATGCATTTTCCCTTATTTAACTTTAAACTACCATTCATGGCATCATGAAACCAGTATGGGATGCAATCGCCCTCAATTAAGGTGAGAAATCTCTGCCTTCTTCCACCTCATCATATACATTGGAATTGTCCGCATAAAGTTTTGAATAAGCTATACATCGACTTTGTAATGTCGTTTATGAATAAGAGGAAAAGTAAGGGCCCAAGGACGCTACCCTGGAGTACACCAGAGGTTACGTCTGCTCAGCTTGATTCAGCTCTATTAATTACAACCCTTTGCTTCTTTCCTGTTAGAAATTTGGTTATCCATGAATGGTAGGGTGGTATCACAGATTTTGATATTTTCACATGAAAATTCTATGGTTGAATCTGGATTTTCAATTAACAGAGTCTTAGTTTCCAGGAAAAGCATGATAGAAGCAACTATTATTGCAGAGTCCCACAGTGCTTAATATTCATATGTGCTTAGTTTTTATTAGAGTCATGTCTCAATTTTTTTACCATTTTACTAGAAACAAATGTCTTTGCTTAGTAAAAAAAAAGTTAAAAAAAATCCTGGAAAGTCAGGGAATTTCATTCTCAAAAAAATGTGGGAACCCTGAGTTAGTTCTAATGGATTATTATTAATTGATAAGTTAATTAATGATTACAAAGAATAAATATATTTCTTATTTTGCTGATGCAATATTTTTGCAGTTTGTGTTAGTTGAGGTGATTAGGGAAATTTGTTTTAAAAACCTGGAAAAGTAACAACGAAAGTTAAACGAAATCTGTTAGAAAGAAAATGTGAAACAAGTATTTATGCCTGGGGAAACAATTAACAAAAGTCGAAATGTGTATACTGTGTATACTTAACTACCAAACTACTTTATGTGTATTAACACATAATGTAGTTCAGTGGTCAAGCAATCCTAAAATACTTTATTATGTATGTTGTTTTAAAGTTTTTTCTGTTAAACGTTTGGTTTCGTGCATGGCTTATCATGAATAAAGCTTTTTAAAGTTTCTGCATGATTTTGCTGTATGGACAATTTTCAACATCGTAATGTTCTTTTGCTGGGTGTCTGCATGGCCTGGTAAATGGTTCCTCAATCGCTTTTTCCACTCCACCAAACTTTTACAGAACAAATTGGAGCAGCCACATGAGAAAGGGGACCTGTGCAGCACTCAGTGCCAGTAAACCAGACGTCAAATTGTTTCTACCGAAAACTGGCCAGCCACTGGTGCGTGTGCTGGGTAACAACTTGCAATGGCAAGGCACTCACCAGCATAACTCAACAGCGCAATTTTGTTTATGTTTGCAGAACAAGCTGACTAAGAAGTGCGACTTGGACGTATATAGTCAAAGCTCTACCATGGCGCTAGGAAGTCCACTCCTCGGGACACCAAGGAAGCTCAGGAGCCGCGTTGGACTTCCCTTGCTGATGTAATAGCGTTTCCCAGCAATAATTCACAACGGAGATTGAAATGTTACCTTTGCAGCTTTAAATTCTAAGAAAGTATACATATTATTACATGAATGTAATGAGTTCTCTGAACTGTGTTTGCCAAGCCTTTCGTCCAACATTTTTACGTAGTTTAAATTTTACATCGTAATGCAAGTAAAGACTTCATTTAAATTTTACATTAATGAGTCATTGTTGTAGAATGTAATAATATTTCATGGTACTTATTTTGCTGTGAATTATATCATTGTCCATCTTCTGTGAATTTTAGATCCTTTTAACAGGAAAATGCATGAATTTGCATAATTTTTATTTTGTTTTTAAATATTCCAAAGTTATGTGTAAAGTTTGTTTATTCTCACTATTACTTATGCTATGTTTGTTATTTTGTATATAAATTTCATCTAATAATGAAAACAGTCTTTATTTTTTAAATGAAAGAATGATGAACAGTAAGGCCTGAAGTCATTTCTGGAATTGTACAATTTTGAATTTCTCAGAATCTAACAGAGATGAAGGTAAGTTCGAATTTGGATTCTTGAAGAATAAAGAAGTGTGGTTGGATTCATACAAAATGTGCATAATTTTCGTCTTTTGGTAGGCGTACCCCGTCTTCCGTCGACTGATGCGATTTGGTCCACCCAGAGTGAAATTGGAGTTGGGAATCGGGAGTACTCGTTTTTCCGGTCATTGATAAGCTATGTATCCACCAAAAGAAATATAAACATCAAACTTACACCAAAAACACTAAAACATTGTTTTCAGCATGTTTTTCCAAACATGTGTGGCAAATTCCTTTGATCCGGACCGCCTCTAGAGCGATCGCTACGACACATCAAAAAACATCAAAATGGGGGGGAAAAACATGTGTTTTCCCCACATTATTCGCAAACACTTCTGGACACATCAATGTTTGTAAGTGTATGTTTGTTGTGTTTTTTTTTGTGGTAAGTTTCTTTTGGTGGATACCCACCTAAAGGTGGGTATATTTTTGGTGGCTGCCCAGTGCTACTGGTTTGCGCTGAGGAATGTCCAATAGAGTTCATGTGTTTGGCATTTTGAGTAGATGTACTTAACCGGGAGGAGCTTTATGAAGTCCATAATTGCCTTGGAAATTCCTTCAAACATTGACTTCTACACCCTGTCCACGCTGACCATTTTAGCCCAGAATCTCCCTTCATAGACGTGCTTAATTTCCACGACATTTTTCACGGAAATTATCTGACCTGGAAGGAGATTCCAGTGTAAAATTCGTGTAGTAGACATAATATGCGGCTTTCCTGTGGTTTTAATTTTTTCCCCCCTCCCCACCGAAATGTATTCTTGAACACAAATGTTTTCCGTTTAAAAACATTAAAAAATAGATATAAATTTTTATTTGCATAAAATTATGGTAATTCATTTTATACATATGATGCAGTTTAGTTTCGGTTTGTGAAAATGTGATAATCACGTGTGGAATTTCCAGAATGTTTTTTTTAAAAAATAGGCTATATTTATCCAGGCCAATGAAGTTCAATATGACGGATGATTCGTGATACAAAATAATAATTCAATAAAAATGTGTAAATAATTTAAATACGCCGCGAACGCCATTTACTTCCTACCCTTTTGCGAGGCTAATCCTCGAAATTCAAAGTTTTTCTCGAAAGACCAAAGAGTTTCACCCGTAGTTTTGTTCTGATTTGCTCAATAGACAACATCTGGGCTTTACAGGGCTCCGTATCTTCTAATCATCCCGAATCATGAGATATTTATGAATGGCCCTCTACCTTGTTACGACGCTTCGGTTCTCGGCTTTTTAAACCATTTGTTGATTAAATCAATTCTGGAAAGATTCTTTTCTTGTTAACGTTTTTATTGATAATTTACGATTCATTTTTTCCAAGTTACATTAATAATTCTGCTGTCCGGTATAAGGTCTTAATCATGGTGAAGCTTTTTTCTCTCAGTATTATTTACAAGGACGACTCCAAAGGAGTATTGTTGAAGCAGGCGAATGACTTGTCATCGTTTGGATTTTTCCAGAAAGGAAGGTTTGACAAATAGATCTCAGCTTGCACACATATTTCATTCATAATAGTAAGATTTATTGGTGTAATATCTATTTTGTGTTTCGTGTGAATTTCAGCGTCCAGGAGTTCATGTCCTTCACTTCTCAGATTTTAGTGGAAAGAACAACAGCTGGCACTAGATCATCTGTGAGGGAGCAAGGTACATTTCTGTATTTAATCTTGCACTTGTTTTTCAAGTTAAAACAGCTGGCACTTAAGCATCTGTGAGGGAACAAGGTACATGCTGCCATGGTCAAAAGTCTGGAGCACCCTGGAAAGTCATGTATATGTCGAGAAATAAACAGTACCCTGGCTTGCAAATGCTTACATATTTATTTCAATGTCCTTACATTGCAAATTTAGTATTTCGTCACTCCTCCTTTGGCTCTTATCACTGCAGCTACCCTTTGTGACATACTTATCGCAAGTATGCCACAAATCATCACCCTACCGCCTCCATGTTTTACAGTAGGGACAATACATTAATAAAGTACTCTTCTCTGGGACAGCGCCTCACATAAATGGCTCCAGGAGTACCGAAAAGCTATTGAAATAAGATGAAAATTAAGCTTGTTATCATCATCAAATCTATTCTTTTACCAAATTGGACACAATTTAACGAATGAAACGTTGGCATTAGGAACAAGAGAGTAGTACCTGGATGTTAGTTTCATCCGCCTAAAGGACTTTTTCCCAATCGTCAGTCGTCCAAGCCTGTGTTTTCTGCACCATTAAAGTCTTGCCTTTAGATTCTTCTCAGAGAGGAAGGGCTTTTTACGTGCTTTGCATCCTCTCAGGCCAGCTTCCAGAAGTTATCTTCTTACAGTCCTTGCAGAAATGGCATGATTTGCATGCAAGTTGTGCTGACTAGCCAGTTCCGAAGATGTGAGTCGCCTGTTTGACAGAGATTGTCGAGCTAACATTCTTTCCCCATTGGCTGAAGTGTGCCGTGTACGGCTTGATCTTGGTTTGTCATCATAAGATCCTGACATAGCAAACCGTTTTAAGGCTGTTTGAACACCCTTACATAAACATTTCACTGCTCTTGCTATTTCCACTTGGCTCATGCCTTCTTACAATTTTTTCTCTCTGCAATTTACTTCTCTGCAATTACTCTCTGCAACCTCTCTTGTGTGACCGTGGCATGTTAACATTCAGTAATGCAATGCCAAAATGTAATTGCATCAGCTATTTAAAGCAAGGGATTGCCAAACCCTAACCTTTGCTCCAGAGCAAATTTTCAGTTTATTTGCAATCTCCATACTTAGTATGGAAATCTTTCATCACATGATATTTTCCAGTACATTGTGCTGAGGGGCAACCAGCTAAGACAATTACAATCAATTTTTTGTAGATAACATGCAACAAAGGACAAATTTTAGGAGGTGCTCCAGACTTTTGGCCAAGGCTGTATCTGTATTTAATCATGTACTTTTTTCCAATTAAATATGGAGTTAAATGATTGTTGAAACCAACATAATAAAAGGGTGAAGTCTAAAGATTCTGCTTAAAAATGTCGGTGCTAATGGTCGTTTTCTTAACAAATGGTTGGACAACAAATTTAGGCTCTTTAAATACGAAATTCAGAGAATGATCAGGATAAGCAATACTAGGGCACTGAGTAAATTGCCGGCGGCTGCAACTCCAGTTACATTCTTCGCTCCCCGGTCGAGGTCTGTGGGGCTAGAGAGAGGTTGGTTGTCTTCCCTTAAAGGTAAAATTTCCATCTAGGTAATGGAGACTACTCCTCTGGAGGTCCCTTGTGTTGCAGAATTTGGATAACATTAAAAATCAGCAAACACTAACTTTTCCAAACATTTTTTTTAGAAAATCAGCTAAATAGACCTAAGGCAATAATAAAAATCGTAACAAAAATGCCGAAACAAATATTTGAGAAAATTTACTAATTCGACAATTTTTCAGATTATTTATGTCACGTTTATGTGCGTGGGGATAACCTTGGTGGTGTCGTCATATCCGATAATGAATATCCTCACAGGGTGGCTCATACACTTCTCAACAAGGTAGGTCATGCTGTGTAACGATGTTTGAATGCAACATGGATTTAAAAAATGAAGATGTGCATGTAAGCACAGTCTAGTGCAAGATAGGAATATTAGGCTGGCTCCACGTTATTAAGAATTGATGATCTGCTTATAATGTAGAGTCCACTCTGCAATAAATTTATTAGCACTCAAACATTTACATTGTGTGTTGCATTAACCGAAGATTTTTATTAATGTGGGTCTGACCTTAGATAAAACTTGTTTTACTGTTGTACGTAGTTCATAGTTCCTAGTCCATAATTCATATCAAGTTATGCATTCATTTGCTTATGATTGAGGATTTATTTCATCTTCTTTGGCATTTTAATATCCTATTAATTCTCTTACACCCGAGGTACTGGATGATTTCACAGCTAAAGTTCCTCGAGCTATGTGGAGCACCAGTGGTGCAGAAGGGTAAAGTTTCTTGAAACCTTCAGACTGGCTGGTATTTTTTTTAGAAGACTTTAATCATTAATGTATTCTATTTTTTATCTTATAGATCAATAGCATTTAATGAACTTCATGACTATCTCATCAAATACCAGGTAATTTCCACCATTTGCCGTCACCAGAAAAAAATGTTAATCCTTGCATTAAACAAATCATGTTTCATATCATTGTTTGCATTTTTTTGGATGAATGGGTGATAAAATGCATGGCATACATGTTGAAACCTCAAGTAATTATATCTGAACTGCAGTTGTTATACTTATAGTCTAGCAAATTTAATTTATGGTAATCATTATTTGTGATTATTGTTAATAACTTTGTTCATGTCATGCTTGATTGGGTAGCATTTTATGGGTAAATTTTAAACAACACTCACAGCCAAACAAAAAGATATTAAATAAAAATAAAAATTGTTTAAATAGCTTTATAGATCAGCAAGTGCATTATATTGTGTTTTTCACTTTGAAGTGGTAGATTTTTTAAAAATCAATAAATTAAGTTTAAAAAATGTCTGTTAATTTGAATTCTCGTGCTAGCCTTTGTAGACGAGGGATGGGAGAGAAAAGCACTTTGGCCATTTATGCCCACAAGGCAAAAATTGGGCAGGAAAGTCTACGATAACAGTTACGCAAGTGCGTTATTCTTTCGAGCGAGAGCAGGTTCGTTGGAAACCAACAAGACATTGTCGAAGTTCCAACCAATGATGGAGATATGTAAATTGTGCGATGGGGAGGTGGAGGACGTAGAGCATGTCATGTGTTTTTGTCCTTCACTTGAGGACTGCCGTTATCATGGGTCCCGAGTGTAACTAAGTGGAAGGGTGGTTAGGATTCAAAGGAAAGGGGACACAGAGGGCTAACGTCTGTTAGTCGGCAAAGCCATTGCTGAGTAGGTGGTGGTCACTTAAGCAACAGGCAAATGCTAATCTTGGGGCGGGGTAAGGTAGATTTGAAGTGTAGTGCAGAGGGATGCAGTGCAGGAAAGGAGTAGAAATAGTAGTAGTAGCGGCTCCCAGAGGAAGCGTCCATCTAAACGGACAAAACTACACGATCCATCATCATCATCAGTGGTAGCTTTTTAAAAATTAATAAATAAATTTGAAAAATGTCCGTTAATTTGAATTCTCGTGCTGCCACTTACCTGCTGGCAGCATGTGCAAATTAACGGACACTTTTCAAACTTGTTTATTAATTTTTAAAAAATTACCACTTCAAAGTGAAAAACAACCATATGATGCACTTGCTGATCCATCAAGCTATTTTAAACATTATTTATTTTTATTTAAACTATTTTTGTTTGGCTATGAGTGTCGTTTAAAATTTACCCGTTGAAAGGGATAGGTTGTAATCCACCTTAATATGTAAAATCAGTTTATTTATGTGTTGAATTTTATATTTGAACACCATGTAAAGGCTATATTTATTTGTTGCTCAATTTCTTTTAGAATCCACATCAAGCCGATGCCATGACAAAAATCCAGGCAGATTTAGATGAAACTAAGATTATTCTGGTAAGACCATTACTAAATTAATTATAAAATTGTTCTGCTCAAATCTAATTTTGTACTGTGATCTATAGCATAACACAATAGAAGCAGTATTACAAAGAGGAGAAAAACTAGACGATTTAGTTGCAAAATCTGATGATCTTAGCGCTCAGTCAAAAGCGTTCTACAAAACAGTAAGTTTGTCCTACTATTACCTTTCATGTTGAATAAACGTGAAAATATTTAAAGTCTCATGACTGAATTAGAATTAAATGTAACAAGGGTCCAACATGTTAAGCAAAATACAATAGAACCTGCTTAAAAAGTTTTCCTCTTTATGAAGTCGAATGTGTAAGGTCCAAAAATAAATCCTATAGGATTAATGTTAGTTTTTCCTCGCTTAAGATGTTTTCCTTAAGATGCAATCCATGTATCAATTTACCAATATGGCAATGTAACTGAAAAAGGCTTGCCACAAAGGAATGAAACACTGAAAGAAGTTAACAGTGATTTCAATTTTTCAAAAGTGGATGCTAAACCCACTTTCGACCTGAGGGGAAGTTATGAAACAGTTGAATATGCCCTTAACTATGTGGTCAAAGGAAGAATAAAAATGGAGTGACCGGGCAAAAGCACAACGTATAATTTCAAAAATATAGGGGTTAGGTTTGGTGATTCGCCTGTATAGATAATAATGTGGGTCTACAATACCGCCCAGTTTTTTTTACAAAGAAAAGTAGTTTAAAAAATCTTTGCTGTTCCTAATTTACTAATGTTGTGCGTTTTTAGGCAAAGAAGACGAATTCATGTTGTAAAATGGGCTGACGTATCAAATCTGTGTTTGGCTTGGTTATTTTGGAAATCACCTCACTTTTGATGGCAAAATCGTCTGGTTGTTCTCTCTCGTTGTATTTCTCCAGGTGTTCATTGATAATCTGTTTTGTTTACGTCAAATGTGAGGAGTTTAAAAAAAATTCCTCAGAAAAAGAGAGGAGAGAAAACGACGCCCACTTACAGTAAACCTTAATTAATATCACTTGTACGAAGAAATGTTTGATCCATTTGCTACAAGAATGGGTCATTCCCGACGAAATAACAACACGTGACAGTTGGCAGCGGCAAAGGATCTGCTCCTGACATATTGTACTTTTATGGGGGATATAAAAGCCATTGCAAGTTTTAAATTGTTTGGATGTTGATGAAGATTATTACGTATGTTTAAAGATTAAAAAAACGAAAAAATAGCAAGCCAAATTAAATATCTCCCCAGATAGGATTAAGTTAAAGCAATAATATATTCTAATATTTGATCCATGTTCTGCTAATAATTTAATGCATTTTCCTTGCTAACCATTATGAGTAATATTTCCACAGCCCAAGTTTTCTAAGGTTGACTTTTTCTTTCAATTCAATTAGGTACCCATATAATATATACCCCTCGGTCAGTAAATAACTGTCACATGGTAGGGGGAATCGTACCCAATCATTTTAGGAGAATGCTCCTACATCAGCAGCGATTTAGACATCATTGTTAAATTGAATTTTATCTTAATCTGGGCTTTCCCAGGAAGGCTATTCAATTGTCTAATCGCATGTAAAAAGGACTAATAGTAAGCATCCGTCTTGGCACGAAGCTAGGTCAAAGGATTTGAGTGATTATGTCTACTCCTATAGTAATCGTTAGGCGTTAAAATAAGTGAAAGAAAATGTGAATTTCAAGAAAAATTAAAACGTTTGAATAACCCCATAGATAACTTTTCACGTCTGGACCTCAATGTGTCCCGATTTAGAGAGGGGAGCATTTCTGTCACACTCGCAGAATGTTGAAAAATGCTATTGACAAACAAATCTGGCTGCCCTACGCTGGACCATCTATATCCTGAATATGAACCATCCTGTGAGGGTTAATTCCAAATTGGAGCGCAATATTCAAACATAGGGTGAACCTGAGTTGCATATAGCCAGTTCCCTTTCTTTGCAAAAATTTAATTTCATTAAATGCTAAACAAATAATCATACGACTCCCACTTGCAGTAAACTTTAATGTCAGCTAATGCGGTGAATTCCAGTGGTTTGGGACAAGTTGAACTTAAATAACTTTTCAAATCTTTTTAATGATTTCACAGCATACATGTATGATGAAACTTTTGCAGAGAAGCATAACGTGAACTTTATAAACTTTGGCCGTATATCCACATTTCTGCATGTTTATTGATTATGGTAGCCAAGATTATCTGTATCAATAGAAATCCATATCATTAAGTGGTCAAAATTTCAGAAATAATGTGTAAATATTGGCAGAAAATATTTAGGTATATACATTTATGTTTGTTAAAGTAACAGGAAGCCGGACTTGTAAAGAATATTATGATATGCTGTTTGGTTGAGTTACAGTACAACCTTAATAAGCGGTTCATATTTAAGAAGTCCAATTTTTGAAGCCGAGAAATAAGACCTATAGAGAACATTAACTTTTCCCTGTATAAAGCTTTGCAAATAAGTTTTTTACGCAAAAGAATTTAAGTCAGGTCTCACCATACCTATTTAAGAAACTTTTAGTTTTTAATTCATGTATCAGTATGTTTGTTCTATTTAGTTAATATACTTTTTATATCTATTAATGGATCAATGAAATGCAATTTAACAAGTGGTATGCGTACTAGCAATTAAAGTCTCATGCGCTAATCCCCGTGATATTTATGTAAAATTGAAAAATCTGCGTGCTTATTTTATTTTCTTGCATTGTAACGTTTTATATAAAAAAAAAATATCGTTCCTGGTAGACGCTTCATGTTACGTGGGGCAATATTAATATTGCCATTAAAATCGTGTACACCTAATACCTCACTATAATGGCATTTTTTAATTACAGCACTTTTTCGATTTATGGCCCACAATGTTTCGTTATAAAGGCCAAAAAAAATGTGATAAGTTACCCCAATTTGCACAAACAAGGTCGGATTTGGCTAACATTAAAACAAATTCTGGGTTTCACCTCGTTTAAGAAGGGAAAAAAATGAAAATCACAAGGAAGAAAGAATTGATTCTTTATACGTCTTTTCGCTTTACGGCCAACTTTTCCTGAACTTATCTCTGCCGTAATGGGTGTATTGGCATTGTTCAAGAAATTATGTTAAGTTCAAGAAAATGATTGTGGGAAGAAGGGTGCTCTTGATGATTTTTAAAGCTCACATCATGTTTTCCGAAGAACCTAAGCAAATTATGACAACTAAGTCTGAATCATTGACTTGGCTTTAGAATCTAGTAAAAAATCAGCAACGTTATGCTGTACCGTTTTCCAATTCTAATACTTTGACTAATCTATAAGGATTTAAAACTGGACAGCATCATTACACTGTATAGGAGTATTGATACACAAACTAACATTTTAGGACAATTTTAGAATATTTAATGGACAAAAATAACTAATAGCTCATTTTTTATTTGTATTGCCATAGATGTTATAACAACTGGCTTTCATACATACATAGTTAATGCATTTTTCTCTGAAATATGTTTTGAAAGATCATACATATTACAGCATTATAGATTTGCAAACTACTAAATTGCAAGCTCTGCCGCATTGGTACGTAAACATACAAACTTGGGATTTATGACAAATTTGGAACCAATGGTGAACCAAGTTTATTTGTATTTGTAAAAACCATGCAAAGTTTATTCAGAAATCACATTTTAACTAAAACTTTGTGACCACATTATTAAGGATTAATGCTGATCATTTCATTAAATTAATTTTCTTCATATTTCGTATACGATGCAATGATAATTTGAACACTAATTCGGAAAACCGTTTCTTTCCTTGATATCATGCTTTGATTGTGCTATGATCCTCATATCACTTGTCTCACTTCACACATTTGTAATTTAAACATGTTTTATTTTGCTGAAATCATATATATTTGAACTGTAGAATTACGATTTTGTGGACGTCTTATAAAACATCTTTCTATATATGAACAGTGAGATTTATAGAAATTAACAACCCGTTGTTTTCTTTGTTTGCATAACGTGTTGGCCTACTTGGGGCCTGCACTGACCTAGGTGGGTCAGTGACCATGGGTTCAATTCCAATGACTTTTTTTGCAGTTTTCCACATTTGTTTCCAAACAACTGCCATGCTAGTTTCTCTAAAAATCGATCGCGACCATGCTCTTTCTTCTCTTCTTGTCGCATATAAATTACAAAAAAATACAAAGAACAAATCCAAAAAAACTAATACCAATTGCCAGGTGGGATGAGTCCCACGATGCATGTGCGCTTGCTTAGTACTCAAGGTCTGCAGGCCCGGATCCAGAGGGTAGATTCTCGAAATTTTCCAATGCTACTGTTTGTGTATTTTTAACCACCCCCTGTATCCTGGCCTGACCAGATATGATCAAAAGTTGGGATATTAGCAAGTATTTTTTGAATTGTTTCCATTTATGCTATTGTTTTGAAATCACTTATGCATACAGTGCAGTTTAATATAGTTCAAGTCAATTCAATGTATTACTATACAGTCAGCACAAAAATGCCAAGAAGGAAGGAAGTATAAAAAATTACCCTGAAATCAATACAAATCATTTCACAATAAGAAGGAAAATAATAACAACACCAGTATAAAAAGGGGATAGTCTCAAAATTTAAGCAGCCAATTAAACAAAAACAAACTTTCAGGTTTAAAATTGGGATTTGCATTATCGCTGCAACTTTTTCACATAAGCACACATTTCATAATGGTGACCATTCATGGATGTGCCAGGTGCCTGCTTTTTGTGGTACTTTATCATACTGTTAATATCATTCCGCATTTCCCGCTTTAAAGAACATCTCTATGCTCTTGAGCTCGCATATAGGGAGATTTTACTTTATACTTGACTTAAAATATTTCCGTTTGCTGCCAACTGTTACACCCCAGTTAAATGATTATGTGAGTCATTGCAATGTAACATAAAAATCTCTGTTGTAAGATATTGTTGGATTCCGGTCTGTTTGTTTGTCATTTCATCCATTCTCGGATGATTTCCATTTGTTGCTTTGCACCTTGTCCTGCCACATTCACTGTGGGAATTACCCGGGCTGGCCGGAGTCTTTGGACAAAGCGACGCATTTCCCCGAAACTGGAATGTTCACTGTAAGGAATACCTAAGGGTAAGAAATAATTTTTAACACTATTATTTGTTGAATAATTAATTTTTATACAGCATGTTTCATAAGGAAACAGTAAATATTGGTTTAAAAAACAGCTTTTTTTAAGATTTGTATCCAATAAAACAATATTGAGATAAAATAAGATTACACTTTTCTGTTAATTAATAACGAGCTATGTGAAATCAAATGTAATATGGAGAAGCCCACTCTCAATAAACTTAAAGAAATTAAACAAAATCAAGGATAATTCTGCCCAAGATTGTATTTCTTGCACAATTGTATTTTCAAACATGGTTAAATATGGTGAATGTATGTTCTCAAGCTTACCATAGATGACAACACTGCCTCGTGTCATGGGCGCGATAGCCTCCAATTGATTGCTCACGTTTTTTCGGCTCCCGTGTTCCCATCCAGTGGGTTTGATTGCCAAAAGACTCGAATATGATCCGTTGAAGCTGTCTAGATATTCTTGTAAACGCTAAAAAAATATTTACATTGTTAACGCTCCTTTTTGAAATGTAGTTTTACAGAGAGGTGGGATTTTGTTAGGACAAACCTTAAAGTTCAATTGCTGCATACTCATCACGTGGATTCCAGCAAGATTCTGATCAGTGCTCAGCACTGCTCGCAAAGCAGGATCTTTAAGACACTGGAAAATCATTTGTTTTTCTCGACTTGCCCATACCTTCCTCTGTAACGCCTCGGCTAACGCTGCAAACAGATCAGGGTGGCTTAAAATTTGAATGTTTTAAATCAAGGAAATCCAATTGACTTGAGTTGCCAGGATATTGGATTACCAGGATATTCATGAAAGGCTTAAAATTCTGCACTTGTGTATCTGGAAATTTCACTTGTGCATTTCTCTTACCCAAGAACACCTTTTCCTTGCCAATGGTATAAGCCCCACACACGATAAGGGTGCTGGAATGCCACCTGAGATGCTTCTTTGCTGCCTGCACTATGAACGCCAAAACTTCTTGTTGACTTGGAAAATCATAATTTGGCTTGCAGTAACTGAAATAGGAGAATGGAATCATTCAAGTCCTAAAGAAACTTTCGCCAGATGAATATTGGGTTCTTTCCTGTTATAGAGGGGCATTTTTTTGGTTTTTTCCTAATGGCAACGGTTAGGCTAGGTTAGGTGTGACAGTCAAGCTTATGTGCATGACAGTGAAGCTTATATGTGCACGACAGTGAAGCTTACATGCATGACAGTGAAGCTTACATGGATGACAGTGAAGCTTATGTGCCCGGCAGTAAAGAAAAAGCCCCTCTATAACAGGAAAGTGCCGAATATTGTATTGATGTCTGGCAACTACTTTTTTCTTTTTCACCGATGTGATATATGTGCCTTAGCCAAATCGTTTGAGCTTGTGAAGTAATTTTTTGTAAGATACGACTGAAATGTTGCCAAGAAATCTGAAGCTTTCTGGTATTTTTTTTTTAAATCTTGAATTAAGATATCATGGAAACAACAGCAGCGCGAGTTGCAATGATATGTTTTTAATTAAAAACCATCCCTTCAATTCAAATTTAAAAGTGTATTGCAGACTAGTTGCAGGCAAAAGCTGAATATCCTAATCACTAAGTGGGCTTCCAAGATCCAGGAACATTGTTTCGCATCAATGTAGAATAGTAATCAGATCCCATTCCAAGACCTGTAGATATGGTCATTCAATGGATTGTCGACGAATCAACTACTTTTCGACAGATAGACAGCCCAAGAAGAAGCAACTGATGAAACAGGATTTCTTTGGGAATTTCCCCACACCACTATCTTTACGCCACCTGCGGAGGAGGATACCATTAGATTGGCCCGGGAGTGTTCTCTTAGCCCAACTCCTTCAACTATTGATATCATCGAAGGAGTCACTCGTCCACCTAACTTTAGGCAGTGCATTAGCCTGATTCATCGCATCCAGAGGAGAAAGAAGAGGTCAAATTCACCGAAAAAGTAAATCTTTCTTCAGCTGAATATCTGTCCTCCGACAAGTCTTCCATGTGTGTGACATCTACGACGTCGAATCCAGCACGTGGACATTCCGCCTGGCGTTCTCTCGCCTCAAGATGATGTCTTCCAAGACCCAGGGAACCTTGTCCGCCTCAATATATAGTGGCCCATATTGGTATTGCAGGTACATTGTCTGGTTGGGCAGATCCCTCGCCTCAATGTGATTCCACTTAATGTTTAGCTAGGATATTCAGCTTTAAAATGTAACTATGTTGCATTATTACAAATAATCTATCCTTTTAAGATAACAGCACTGTTTGTATCCTTTAGGATAGGTTTACTGAAAGAATGCGTTTTTAAAAAAAAAAAAAAAAAAAAAAAAAAATACAAATTTGAAATTAAAGAGTTCTGTATTTGGCCTATGAATTTCTCTTTTAGATAAAAAAAACAGCACTTATTTACCTTTGGACAGGTGCGGAATACAAATAAATTTGCTAGGAAACAAATCTCGTTTAAATCTCTGAAAATGCTGAAAGTGCTGTTTTACTCTATGATCAACACTTTCTATGAAAATATAATTACGTCAATCCTTTTATTAGTTTTCAAACAAAACTGCATTTTTAAAATTTTTTAACATTTTTTGTGGAAAAAGTACTTTTTGACTAAATTTCATATTGCCTAAAATTGTTAGTGTATTTACGTTGTGTCCAGATACATTGCATCCAGGCGCACAACTGCAAGGGCAGGGTGCATCTCCATGACAGGATCAGCTCGAAAATCCCCAGTGTGTAGGATGCATCGACCATCGGTATATCGAAACAGGAACATAACAGCACCAGGACAACTGGAAAATAATGAATAAATTGTAATAACAAGTTAGGCTTACGAATGCAGTTTAATCGTGCTGATTCTTTACTGATTAGCTTCGATTAGTGTTACTTCGACACCCTTGATGATGTGAGGTTCGTCAAGAGTCATGGGGTGGATCACAGATTCTCTTACTCTAAGTTTCAACTTGACCAGATTTGCAGTAACCTTAAAAATTAAGGGAGATACATATTAGCCATTATGCTGGATTCTTGGAAGTTCTGGGTTGAATATCACTTTCTTTTGCGAATTGGGCAATTAAAGGGATTTATAGTACTAAAACTTTTTTGGATTCCTTTTTCTTTAAATAGCTGGGGAAATTGTCTATTCGCGTTATTTGTTGTTTCAAGACTTATAAATGTTAAAATTATACCAACATAATTTCATCGTCACAAAACCTAAATTCTAAAAAACGAAAAGAATCTCATTGCAAATGTAAAATAAGTAAAATACCCTAAATGGAGCATAACTTTTATGCAAGTTTCATTTTTCCATGCATTTTCCATATTTCAACACTTGCAAAGTTGCATGCACAAAATGGCCAATGCCGTTACCTGACTGCAGAACAATGGCTGTGTAAATTTAGAGTTCAATCCCATGTAGTGATCAGAGTGAAAGTGGCTCAAAAAGTATGCGATGATGCCCGGGATGATCCCATAGCTGAAGGCGTCCACCACGAATGGAACATCCACCAACTTCTTGTAAAAAGGGCACCGGCGAGGTGGTCGACAATTGGCATCCCCAGTTCCAGAAGCCATGCTTTGGAATGTGGATACTGGCGTTTCAGATAAGGCACTCGTTTTTGGAGATATGCTGGGCACTATCCGAAATGAGGTAGATAATTTTAATTGCATGATTTCAGATCGCTTGTCAACCTTTGGCCCTGGATGTTGGAAGAACGACGTGATTTTTGCCTGGGACATGGGTCCGTTTGCTATAATTTTTTTCGGTGAGTTAATGGTGTGACTCTCAGTGGAAACAACATCCAGCTTGCAACGTTCATCTTCATACAATTTAGTGGTGACCACTTGATCCGTACGTGTAACTTGTGTCCTGCTAACTGTGGCTTTAGAAGACATTCCATGTAGAAGGATGTTTTCAACAGCAGAGACCTCCTGACCCAACGCTTTGGTAACAATCTCACCAGAGTGGAATCCAGCACTGTCCTTGATCTCAATTTTAGCAGTGTCATCTTGTTTGTTGCAGCGCAGTGCAGCTAAACACAAGTGTGTCTCTTTAAAGTAGTGGCTGGCGATAGTGCTGTCACAGGAGGTACCCCTCAGGCATTCTGGAATGAAAAGTTAAGACCACCTGATTGATACATTGAAGAATCTCTCCACCAATTTAGAATTTCCGGGTAAAGTAAACCTCTTAAAAATACCGTTCTTGGTGCCTCTCGCGTCGAGGTCCCAACGTAGGGAAAGGCCAAGAGACCCTATGCTACACCATTTCAAATTTCTGCACTCGACCAATTCTATGGGTCCCATACAGGGCAGCAGTACTCCAACAGGCGAACAAAAGATTTTGTACACAACATCTTTAATATTTTTGGAACGATCTCTAAATATGTGATGGACAAATATGAGACTTCGATTTGCCAACCCAGTTATTCCAACGCAAAAAATCTGTGATGCTTCTTTCAAGTGTTTAAAATTTGAAACAACTTTTAAGGTTATATATACCTTCTGGAATTTATCTTTACTTTAAACGTGAAATTACCATCAAAATGCACTTTGTCAACTAATGCCAAGTTCTACACTAAGCAGATAGCACGCTAGCCATGATCTTTTTGCTAAAGTTTTGAGTGGCATCATCAATAAAAGGGTCCTCTGCGTCAACTCTTGCCATTTCCTGCCAGAATGACCGGAAGTTTATGTATGAAAAGTGTTAGTTGTTAGAGTTTCACATGATCTTCCTTTTCGGAAACCACAAAGTGTTTTCGCGATCAGTGCTTTTTATTATATTCCCTGGTTCAGCTAAGCATTCAAAATTTCCGAAACTCCGGATTAAATTGTATTCATTTTATTAGTCAAGTTTTTCACAAAAAAATAAATAAAAAATTCTAAAGAATTGTCTTAGGGGCCATCCACAAAGGACGTCCGGGCAATGGAGAGAGTGGGTTGTCAATTTTCGGAAATACCTGGACAGGGAGAGGAGGGATTACGAATATTCCAGACGTCTTAGAAACTTTAGGATATCCGTATAAAAATATTTAAAAATTGTAGTTAAATTTGAGACGTCCAAAAAGGAGAGAGGAGTTGGTGAAACCAGCTAGTGTCTAGACTTAAGCTCAAAGGATGGAAGCTTATTGGATATTGGGTTATAGTTATAAATTCAAGCATGCACATGCACAAGCAGGCATTTGCGAAGGTGGATAACTATAATTGTTCAGGAGTCGGGGGATATTTGGTAAACAGTTACTTGGACAAGTGAACGTCTATATCATTTTGGGACCTTTTTGGGAAAGTCATTAGGGCAAACGTTAATAATTGGCAAACCGGCCAAAAGCATATACGCTTACTTTACTGCATTTTTACACCCTGCTGACCAAATATACCAGCCACGAGAAATTGTCCCCCTGTGCAAATTCCCACCTGAGCTTATATTCATTTGAACTTATGGTTATGTCCCACGACATTAGCAAAAAATTCGCGAAAAATGATGGATGACCCCCTACGTACGCTAGCAAAAGTTTGACAATGTTGAACCGAGCTAGGTGGCAGGGGTAGTGGTATCGGCCTTTTGTTCGAGAGACCAGGGTTCAATTCTTGGGTCGGCTACCAAAACAGTGGTTTTCGCCGTTTTCAGCAGTTGTTTCCAGGCAAATGCCATGATAGTTCCTCTAAAAATCTGCAGACACCGTGCTTCTTCCTTTCTTCATATCTATTGTAAATTAACAAAAAAATTCAAAAACAAATCCAAAAATTACATTCTAAACTGCCAGGTGGGCCGAGTCCCACAATGCATATACACTTTTTAATTTGACAATATTGCTGTTGGTTGGTTGGGTAGGGTTAAAGGGCCCAAAGGCAACTAAGGCTAAAAACGACCCAAACAGAAGTGGGTAAATCATGCAGAGAATTACATACAAAACAATTCTCAATAAAAAACAAACAACAATTAACAACCATGTTTACAAGTATGCTGACACCAGGTAGATGACATGGGTCTATGCTAAGCAATATGTTGACACAATACAGGTAGGTCCCATACAGACTTCAGCAGTAAATGACATTCTGGGTCTGTGTACGTTCCCAGAGCCTGTTCATGCTTTCGCTTATAATTCTAAACCTTTAATGCACCTTTTTGGCCGTCCCGGTTAACAGAAAAACACTCTTCGAAATGCCAAGCTTCAGTTTGACCGATTAGAATGTCCAGTGGCATTTGGCATAGGGGACAGAATCCCTTTTTCACGTCGGATGTACTACTCGAGGGAGACTTGGAGTGTTCACCATTTCCGATACATTTCCTTTTCAGTGACAAACGCTTCGTCCCTTTAGATGACATCCTAACGCAGCACATTAATTTTACTTTACATCGAATCAGTATTATCCATACTTGTTTGGAATAGTTATTTTCCCCCGCCCCGGTGATTTCGATACGAATTCGCTATTGTCTTTCACATAACCAGCCCGCGCTAAACCCAAACTGAATAAGCAGACGCGCTTTAGTAGCAGATAACGGAAATGAAATTACGTACTTCCATTTCCCCCTATAGGTACGCGCACACTGACACGCGCCGCGCTAGCCGCACCAACGACACGAATCGCCTTTTTTTTTTAGATGCGCACAC